>JAZEWT010000004.1:21219229-21239246 GCA_036362905.1 Mordacia mordax
CATCCGCCATAAAGGTCCAAGATTAATTCGTGAAGCAATTGAGATTCAGAACCGAAAACAAGAAATGCGTATAAAACTTAGCCAATCCTGGAGGCCAGTTATTGAAGTCAGGACAGCAGGACATCAGAGAGGGATCATCTAATTGTGAGAGGGGCATCTTTTTATGAGATGGAAATTAGGGGACTAGCCACAGATAAAGCAGGGAGGGGGAAATCACAGTTCCGGGGATGGGAATAGGATATGGAAATTAGTGTCAAGGTGACTTAGAAGCGGACTCACACAACAAAGAACACACGCATCACGCACACACATATAAGGAGACAATAGAAGCCGCGCACGCTACGCCTGAGGATGCCTCCAACGTGTGAGGCGAAACGTCGCGAGGAGAGGAGAGAGAGCCATCGACGCGGCTGTCCCGAGAGAGCAGCTTTTCGAAGCAATCATTATTCCTTCAATGTCGAAGGTATTTGTTCTAAGAGAGAACGACTCAGCAGAGTAAGGAAACTACAGAGAAGGAGGAAAGGGGGTAGGTGGCGTTGCTGTTAGCCAGCGCCAATATTTTCCAGATACTTTGCCCTATAGATTATGATGGTATTATCCAATTAATCAGTGTGTTTTAGTCATGGGAGAAAACCAGAGTATCCGGAGAAAACACATGCAGATCAGGGGGAGAACACAAAAACTCTACACATAATGGTTTCACAACATATGGCAATGTCGCTGCGTGCTATCCAAATTGAGTAATATGCAGGGAAGACGTCTCAGGATGCCGGAAGATACCTGAAACGTAGGAGGCAAAAGGTCACGAAGGAGAGAAGAGGAGCACTCGACACGGCTATCCCAAAAGAACAGTTTTGGAATGCAATCATGCATCGAGCTGTGAAAACCTGCATTGGTAATTTGCAGTTATTTTTTCAACACCGCGACATTCGCAAACACCAGTTATAGTCTGTGTTTTTTTAGCTATGGAAAGAAACTGGTTGACAGAGGAAACATATGCAAAACAAAGGTAAAAATATATAAACGCGACATGCTCTGTGGAACAGGCCACGCAAACTTCGCACACTTGCTATAGAACAACAAAACATACAACTCCACACAGAAAGGCACCCAAATTGAGAATGAAACCCAGGCCATTCTTGTCTTGATGCACAATTGTTGTTACCACTGCGCCCCTCTGACAACCATAATTGGTATGGGCGGATGTCACGGTTGTCCCTCCGATGCTGTACTATAAACATCATATTACGTTTTCAACGATTAACGCTCTTTAAACACACTCTCAGTTCAACATCCTGACTGGGCCTTGCTACAACTCTGGCTGACCGAGTAAATACATCTCAAATCCTGCATTTATCGCAGTGAAGGCATTGAAAATGTTGCATGTCAAGGCACTGGAGTGTGCACTGTACGAAGGGCTGCCTGTTGCTAGTGCGCTATGACCTGCACAAGTCTGCAGTGACCCACTCCTCCACTTCCATATTTGGAAAATTATGAAATGCCCCATTAAAACTAAAAGCAAACCAGGGTGGCACAGTCTGAGGATGTATCTCTCATATTCCAGGTTTTAAGGAACCATTTCAATTGAATTACTTCTACTCCCTCGCAATTCGTTCCATCTGTGGAATCTGCCACGGTACAATTTGTGTAACAGAAATTTGACTGATGTATATTTGTAACGGCTCGATGGGTGATACGAATAGCAGTACAAATAGAACATTGATGGAGAGGTTGCTAAATTGAACATTTTTCTCAAGAGTTACTCTTTTGGGATAACTGTTTCAAACGTGTCTCCTCTCTCCTTTGTGACGATTCGCCTCCTACATTATAACAATATTGCCATTTCTAATGCGTACAGTATTCGTTCAATGTCAAATGTATTCATTTGGAGGTGTGAGAAAACCCCCGAGGTGGCATTTAATACTGATGGAGGCATCGTCATCAGATTCGGAAGCCTGGTGATGCCTCTAATGTGGGAGGTGAAACGTAACTAAGGAGCGATAGGAAACGCTTGACACGGCAATCGCGAAACAGCAGCTCTTGAGAGTAATTGTCAAATATATACGAATCGAAAATAATTGCCTCAATTTGACTCACCTACTGTGGATATTGGAATCTAATGCAGGCACTGCAATATCTCTGGCATGTTGGTCCATGACGATGCAATTTTTTCCATAATTTTTTACTTGCTGACCTTTCTGAATTTAAACTAGGGTTGGCACAGACTATTTATAAATGGCAGAGTCAGAGCGCATACACACATCGTCGCTCATTAAACGTTTATCAGATCACTGCACTGGCTCCCTGTTACATTCAGGAATGATTGATAGTTTATACTTGTGAATTATGCGGGTGTTTGTAACTACTGCGACCGCTACGCCTTTGCACTCATCATCACAGCATGATTTCGGAGAATGCCGAACCGGTTCCTAGAAGTCGTCTAAACGTAGGAAGGGCGAGAGTTACTGAGTGGCCTTGCTCACTGTCTCTATGAACCCGAGTGGAAGAGAGACCGCAAGCACGCTCACACGGGAACCAAGGTCGATGTCCTGTGTATTAATAAAACCTTTTTTCATTATTTGCATCATGGGTGAAATGGTGTCTATGGAGTGGTAACATCTGTACCTCAAACCAAGATGGTTGTGCCCAAGCGGTCTGATTGCCGCATCGGGCGCCTTTGTGTAGAATTTGTGTGTTCTCTCCCCCTGTTCTGTGTGGCCTCCCTCCGGCTGCCTTCCCACCGCCTCGCTGCAGTTTCCTCATCTCTCTGAATCGTTTTCTCTTCAAACAGATATCTTCGACACTGAGTGAAGACTGTGCCACACGTTATAAATTGTAAAATAAATGAAATCAGTGAAACGTTATACTCCATTATACATTTCATGGGTTTGCTCTCTAACACTCTGGTGTGCTGAAGTAGTATTGTTCATGTGACAAAACCTCACATATTGGTTGCATTGGGTCAAGGCAGGTTTACGCTAATTACATTTTACATCATCCATCCCAAAAGTGTTTTATTTTTGACAATATTGGTCGCGAAAACCTTCACGTTAAATTTTTCAAAGGAATGTTTAAAATGCGTGCCCCTTGTTGTAGTTATCCAGATTGACCTGGGTTGGTCAGTTTTCCCCCAAACGGTGGAGTTACTAGAACAACAATATACCCCCATATGCCCTGCCTAATGTCAACCTCCTTCAGTTGGAGGGTTTTCTGATCACATATTGTGTGGAACCTCCCCCAGACCTGTACACCAAAGAAAACCCTAACAGAAGTGCTAGGCACCAGGAGATAGCGCTGGGGTTCATCAAAACACGTGAACCCCTGCACCAGGATGTATGGTTTATGAAGCTCTGGCGGTGGCGTCTCTATGGGATGCTGACACACGGTGGTGCAGCACTGATGGCTGTAAGGACTCCGAATAAAACGTTGCTTTGTCCTTTAGGGTCTTGTGGACGACGGCAAATGTCCTTGTGGACAAATACAAACTGAGTCCAGTGCTGGTGGCTCGTGCCCATTAACTCTGCTCTCCGGTGGTTTTCCAGCTCTCACCACTGGTGATAATGGAACTATATGCTGAACTTGGGAGTAGATGTTGGAAACATCATAAGGTATTCACAAAGAAAACAAAATACTAGACACAGCTATCCGGAAAGAACAACTATGGAGAGAAATTCTCATACATCGAGTCGTGAAAACCTACATCAGTAGACCCCATCCTTCACAAATTCCTTTTAAAACGGAGGCAGGTGGTGCTGCTCACGGGGCCGCCACTGCCAAGCTGCACTCTTTGCTCGTCATCTGTTAGCTTATAGGTTCGGTGTGCGAATGTGTTCGGCTTCATCTACACCAAACTGTAAAAATGTACGACCTATGTTTATAATTCGCAGAAATACTGCAGAGAGACCAGCCTGGAAGGATCGTTGACAGTACCTTTCCATGTTTGGTTAAGAAGTGGAGAAGACAAATGGAATGTGACTCAGCGTTCAGGCGTAGTACGACAGGGACACCTCTACGTGCCCCACTGACGACCGCCCACTCATTGGTTACCCAGGCGCAGTGTTACTCTGAACGCTCCCATGTCAAGAAAATAAACGGACCTGAAGCAGAACTGACTGCTGAGATAATGAAAAAAAAACACGAAAAAAACACACCGCATGTTATCGTGATTGGCTTTCTTTAGATCACGTACAAATAAGTAGCAACAATTTGATATTGATTGGGAGTGTATCCGATTTAGTAAAACGCAATTAATGTGTTCTCCCTCAAAAGGTGAAGCGAACTTCAGAGCACATAATGTACCAAGCTTGTTGGGTTGGTTATTTGTGCTCATGCACCATCACCATTAACGCCACAGCATTGCTGAATATCTGTATCCATGTCTCTGAGTTTACCATCGACAGCAGTGAGTGTAAAATAATCGCTCGTCTTCAAATGCTACCAGTGGCGGGCCTGCACACAACGTGCTGGGCCATGCGCAGGCCTTCGACAGGTTTGACCAACTATCCTGCACGTGCTCACCTCGTGGACTACAACTTTGTATGGAAACACTCGTTAATAAATATATTAATGTCAATTTTCGCGGCTCGATGTGTGAGCATTGCTCTTAAGAACTGCTTGTTCAAGTTTGCCATGACGAGCGTATTTATCTTTTGCTTCGCGTCAATGGAGGATGCCTCCAACGAAAGAGCAGATCTCTTGTTAATAAGTGAGTTGTTCAAAAATATATCTGCTTATCCACAAACGCTAATGCCATAATCTATGAGTGATATAACTAGTCAGTGAGAATCATCGTGTTAAACTGCAGTTCACTAGGTAACTTGTTGGTGAAGCATCATCAGTTTGACTAAGTATAAATAGCCACAGGGCCTGCACTCAGCCTTGGTTTCCTATGTGCAATAAATTCCACTGGGAAGTAACCTTAAAGGACCTCAAGCTAAAATAATGTTTGTTTTCTTATTTTATATTTATTTAACATTGTAGGTAAAAAAACGAATGTTTACAAACTGTATTAAAAGCCATGTGGCATCACGACCATTAATCTTTCAACGCGGACAATACGATCCCACGCTCACACCAATATTAACTCGTGTGTCCACGAGCGATTATAATACTATTATTATAATCTACCACTTATAACGCGCTGCGCAATGTTGCTCACTCTGAAAGACAGCGGAGAAGCACTCAAAGGCATGAGGAAATGCAGAGAGGTGGAGGAGAAGGAATGCAGCCACGTAGTAACCCAGTGCCAAAACCTTGGCACACAATACATCCTCTATATATTTAAGATGTTATTGGCCATATATTAAGTTATTGATTGTTTTTTTAATAACTATAGGTGGAAGCCAGAGTTTCTGGCGAAAACACATGTGGGTAAGGATATAACACAAACTCTGCACAAAAGCGCACCCGAGACGGAGAGCAAACCCAGGTTCCTCTTGTTGTGGGGCGCGAATGTTACCACTGCACCTCAATGCCGAGTGTTACCTTAACAAGCAGGATGCCACAAGTGGGCATATCTTCCTAATAAATACTTCACAATGGCTACCACAGACGTCTCTCTTTGCAAGAAGGGCCTTGAGTGAGTGGACAGTAGGGGGTGAGATTTCCTGTGAGTTCACACATTTGCTCAATGTTATTATGCAGGTGCTCACAATGCACCTCTTCAGGAACTGCAAGCTGCAACCCAACGACTACCACACGATCGTTCATGTCAGTAAGCATTCTCTCAATCTGAACAGTAGTGGGGGGCAGCAGTGTAGAGGTTAGTGCGCTGAGCTACAAACCCAGTGACCCGAGTGTGACTCCTGCTCACTGCCAACACCAGTGACGATTTGCTGAACCAGTCCTGGGCCTCCCCTAGGTCAACTCAGCCTCAAATTAGTAACTTGAGGAGGCGTGTAAATATCACCACTAGGGATAGAAAGGTGGCCAAGGGTGATGCTGGCCACCTACCCCCTAGTGTGTCGTGCCAGGCTTTGTGCATGCTACTCGTTCACAGCATCTGACCCTCGTGTCTGTTACAGCTATATTGGAGATCTTTTGTCTGAGCAACACACGGGTGCAAACGGGTGGGTGGGCAAACGGGTGGGCACGCAAACGGGTGGGTGGGCAAACGGGTAGGGGGACAAATGGGTAGGGCGCAAATGGGTAGGGCACAAACGGGTAGGGGCGCAAACGGGTAGGGGCGCAAACGGGTAGGGGCGCAAACGGGTGAGGCTGCAAATGGGTCGGGGCGCAAACCGGTTGGGGCGCAAACGGGTAGGGGCACAGAAGGCCACTACCACGGCAACACCGCACCGTGGGACCAGTACTGCGTGCCTCGCACCTCAGCGTCGAGGACCTCTCGTGCACAAAGTGCGACCGGGTTGCCAGAATGCTCTCGCTATATGAAAAGCACAATTTTTTTTTTTACAAATTTTCCAAAGGGCCAGTGCGGTTTGTACAAGTTTCTGCGTGTCGGGTAAAACGTACGGTTTTGTGGCCAGCACAGTTATTCTGTTACGATGGTGGGTTCCTCTCATCACCTACAGATTTGATGAGGATGTTACTGTTGTCACCTCCCCAAAACAGACAATACCTTGTTTGCATTTTAAGAATGCAGTTGTTGCCACACCGCCATCTAGTGTCAATTGGCAAAACAAATCAATGACTCTTTTATGTTGCAAATGGTCTGTCCGAGCCAAGAAATGTTTAAGGCCTCACGAGACTACTTGCACATTAGCTTATACGAGAAAGACAGTGCCCGCCATTTAGAAATAAAGTGGGCTTGTAAAGACTGAGGACGCATTTGTGTGCATCCGAGTATATATAACGATTTATATATACATCCATAATATATTTCTAAAGTTTCAAGGACAAGGCATAGCATTATCAAAGTATATTTTTTGGATGTTTAACCGTAAGCAAGTGTAGTTACCGCAAACCTGACCCCTTTTAAAAGTTTACTATTTAGTGTTCGAATATTTTAACACCTGTATTTTTCCATAAAGGACAAAACCTATTCTCTTTTTCATCATGTGTTCCCTGGCAAAAAATTTCGAACAGCGATTTTGAAAGATTTCACCGTGAGTTTGTCTGCTTTGTGGGATGCCAGCCTAAGGTGGCAGAAGACAGGGATTAGGTTCTCACCTGCGGTGGTGCTTCCTGGGCAGCGGGAACCACAGCATCCATGTCGGGCGGGACTCGCAGCCTCCCAACCGATACCCTCGGTACTTTACCTGCGTCACACCATAAAGACAAAGATTCCTCGTCTAGCCATACAGACTGTTGGAGGCAAATGTTGTCAGCGAGCATCTATGAATGGCAGTACAGCACACGATGAGGTGGACGGCCAACACCACATCCGGCTGCTTTGCCTCCATAGTATCGATGTTTACACACCACACCAGGTTTGAGGCTGAGCCTACCTCGGGGAGGCCCAGGACCGGTGCAAATAATCGTCACTGGTGTCAGACGTGAGCAGAAATCGAACCCGTGTTGTCGGGTTTATATTTCAGCGTGATAACCACTAAGCACCGCTCTCCGCACCAACGACTGGTGTAGCTCCAGCGAATCTTCTTAACATCGCGACACGCGGCAATGCCTGTCTGAAGCTGTGCCCATAGCGAAAGTTTGTATCTCATTATTGCTGGATGACTGCCAGTCAATACAATGAGAGTACATTTGTAACCGTGCACAATATTCGATCAAGCTCAAATCCACCACAATAACCAATATCGGTAAATAGATCATACGCGTTCCTATCCTTACTGGAAGCGTGCCGTGCGCTGCTGCACTGCAATGTTGGACATCGAATGAAAAGCAAATTTCTACTGGAAAAAATACTTTTATCTTAGTTTCGTGCCTACTGACGATGCTCTACGTTAGCGCTGCATCAGTATTTACATGGTGTGTCTGTTCAGACAGCAGCGTTAGGTGGGTAAGGGTAAAGCCTGGATACTCCCACCAACCAGCAATGGCATGGGGTGTAAAGATAAAATAACGTAAGAGGTCAATTTAAACGTGGGTCACAAGACATCTGGACCACCCCCTGCAGAACCAGGCACCTTGTTCTGTCCTAAACAAACACACGCAGCTGCCACAGTGTATAAAGCCGCATGGTGACAACACACACTGCGCAAAACTCCACTGATCTGCATAAGTCTCCACAGACAGGATTACATGAATACCAAATATAATATCGTGTTTGTACCACTCCGTCATACAATGTATTAGGATGATGCAAAGAAGTCTCGCATTTGCACGACGAACGCAGAACACGTCAGAGTGCTGTCCCCATGTCCACCACGCTCCAGTGTTCTGGCAAGATGCCTCGTGGATTTATTTGTTTTTTTTTATTTAAGTGCAAATTTGAAGGCCAATTTTTTTAATAGCCATGGCACAGCAATTATGTAATACGTCATAGGTGGAGCTGTAACTTAATTATGCACACGGGAGTTTATGGCAAAGGGAAGCTTTAAATAAACCCTGTACCGGATCGTGGCCTTAGCCGTCACGGCTGAGATATGGCCACCTCCCTACCGGCGATCTAATCGTTCAACGGCTTATAATCCGGCTCCAGAGCGACAGTTCAACGATGCTAAATGCAGTGAAACCGTGGCCTGTCGTACATCATCGTAATCAGCCTCTTATGTAATTGTGGCGTTGTGTTTTGGTTTGACTTTCAATTGAACTTTTCTTTGGGTCTTTTCCTCCGATGTTTTCTCAATTGTGGAATTGAAGTTATGTTACCACGGGATGAAAATTCCGCATATATGGTCATACATCGAGCCGCGACAACTTACACCGTTATGTATCGTGTGATGTCTTATCTGCATTAAGAGAGCATCGCTTTCCCGCCCATTCTCCAACAGCTGTTTTGCACGTTAAAATAAAACTTATTTTAAATGTTCAAGAACTGGAATATGCACTATGGTGGAGTTTTTGTCGGTACAGATGTTGGTAACAACACGCAGATCAGCAAGTCGCTCCACTTGAGAACCCGGGTTAATTACTGGCAGCGTCGCGAATTCGAACCCAGTCATAGTAGCGCTAGCTCTGCTCTCTGACCTTTGACCTCTGAGTCCCTAGCTCTTGGTGATGATGTTGACTGGACGCTGATGTTGTATGTATGAGGGATGGAGAGGGATGGCAAACAACATGGTGGTGATTAAAATCCAGATTGAATTACGACTGATGATGATGCTGATGTCGATGATGATAATGGCAATGATTAATGAACTTGCCATCCACGAATAACGTGCCCATATTACATAGAATGCTAACTTTGGAGACATTTTGGCATGCAGCCCTGGGTTACGTGATTTTATTTTAGACTGCATCAGCATCAGGCTATGAGACCCGAATTATGATTGCTACACGGTATGCAGTGTATGCTGTGGCAGTCGTATTTGTTATATTATATATCCTTCTTAAGACAATGTGTAGGAAGCGGGGTTAATAAACACATAGGTACATGGTGTCCCAACAAAAGTTAATGGCAAAGAGAGTGATAGGTGAGACTGAAGCTTCGCTGTGTGGATATCTCCCCTGAAAGATCGCGCAATGCAGTTGATCAAACTTGAGGAGACTATCACAAATCGCAAGCAAAGCCAATTATAGTGGCCTCCATCACGGCACCCGAGTTGCCCACATAGACCCCGACCTCACCAGATGTTGGACACGTATCAGGATTGAGTCTCACTGCTCGGATTAGCAGCCACCATGCATAACAGGTGTTATAGACTGTGAAGGCACACGGTGAGCAACAGAGCGTAACTAAATAGATTGTTGTGCTGTACTTCTATGGTCTCATGTCATGCTGCCTGCCTTCACCAACCTGCCCTGGTCATCATGGTGATGTTTTGGCAAACAACCTCTACAGCCACCACAATGTAGAGAGGCCATCATTCAGCAGTGAATTGATAAAAGTCCTGTACTGTATAAGTATATTACTGAAATAATGAAAATAAGCAAGAAGCAAATGTGGTTCTTTGTTTTGGAAGTCATCCGCTGCACATCACTGCCGATGTTGGCTTTTATGCCACTGTGATTTTCTTGTCCGCGTTTAAGACATCACACGCACAGTCAATACTATTCATGTAAAGCAGAAATAAACTGCAGGAAATGTTCCAAGACCTTAATAAGGAAAACTGCAAAGTTGGACTCAAGATACACACAAGCAAAACTCACTGACAACAAGTTTCACCAAATAACTGGAGACATCTGTCAGAATAACACCTATAGACCACACAGCAAATCACAATGACGTATAGATAGGTGGAGGATAGCAGGATGGAGTGCTATAATGAAGATAAACCTATTTATTAAAAGAAACACGCTGATGTGCAGACGGAAGAATGCATCCGTAATCGGTGAGCACTACTTGTTGAAAGTCGAGACTTCTTCTTCTAGGTACCATATCCTATAGGACGTTGGTGACAATAGTCTTCCACAAATTGCTGCTCTCTAAACTTCTAAGAATGTCCATTGTTGATATGTACACCCATCTCGAGAGACTCTGGACAAAAGTCAATCTTTGTCATCCACGATCTCTCTTATCTTCAGTTTTTCCAGTTATTACCAGGGGCGGCGCGGTGGCGCAGTGGTTAGCGCTGACACCTCACAGCAAGAAGGTCCCGGGTTCGAGTCTCTCGGCTCCGGTGCCTTTCTGTGTGGAGTTTGCATGCTCTCCCCGTGTCCGCGTGGGTTTTCGCCGGGTACTCCGGTTTCCTCCCACAGTCCAAAAGCATGCTCCTGGATAGGTTGATTGGCTCGCAGACTAAAATTGTCCCGCAATGCCCGGCGATGGACCGGCGTCCCGTCGTCGGGTGTATTCCTGCCTTACGCCCTATGTTTCCGGGATAGGCTCCGGCTTCACCATGACCCTATATAGGATTAAGCGGTTTCAGAAAATGAGCATGAGCATGAGCAGTTATTACCAGATATAACTTTCCTCTTTCCTCATAATATGCCCGAAAAACTTCAACTGTCTCCTTCTCATATCATTCAACATTGTTTTTCTAAATCACATTCGTGACAGTATTTAACTATTGGAGGTGTTCTTGTCCAGGATACATTCAAGATGCGTCTAAAGAACCACATTTAAGTTGCTTGAATTCTCTATTCTATACTTGGTGATGTTGTTCAACATTCTGATGCATACGTGAAAACTGGCATAACTTAACAATCGAAAACTTAGTTTCGTCCCCATAAAAGTGTTATTATTTATTAGTATATTTTCATTTTGAAAAAGCTATCTTTGGCCATACCTATCCTCCATTATATGTCATGATCATGATCACGTGAAAGTCGAGACACATGGTCAGAAAAAAATAGAACAAAAACTGCACAATGTGACCCAGCTGTGGTGAGAAACAGAGTCGACAATCAGGCTGAGAAACAACAAAGAGGCGTTAAATGATGATGCTGCTCCAATATTTGAGATCATCCCACAGAGCTGTCAAGGGCATGGTGAGGTCAATGGAAAGGTGCAGCCCTGCAATATCTTGCTTACACCACTGCTGGCAGACGAAGCCTTCAGAAGAAGGAATTCCAGAGAGTCCTTTTCGAGCTGCCATTCTCAAACGGTGGGTCGCGACTCATCAATGAGCCACGAGTGCTACCTAGTCGTCTGTGTAAACCAGACGCAAGTGGGCCAGGTGGGCCTTGAGGAGCAAAAGGTTGAGAACCCCTACTCTATAGAGGCTATTTGGGCCAACTCTTCTATGCTAGCCAGATATCTTGGAAGACGTGAAAGTACCCACACTTTATCACACCACACACAGCTTACCAATCGAATGTGTGGAAACCATTTTTACAGCTGCTGAGTGGAAAGATTTAAGCAACAAGCCTCATAATTTCAACTGCCTCACCAGGAGACAGAATCGAACTTGCGCATTATGAATTGCCGGGCCTCTACTGCCACATGGAAGTGGCAGCAGCCCTTGGGCCTGTGGTGAATTTGCGTGAAGCTCCCGAGTCCAACGCAAACACTAGCAAGTGCTACGGAGAGCGCAGATAACGCAAATCGCACCACGTTCGTGAAGAATTGAATACAACTGAACCCACATTGCGTGCCTGTAGGGGACGAACATAACCTTCAAGTTGATGCAGATAAATATAAATTTGCGAGTAGACGGTAGTCAAATTACTCTACTTAAAGTATTGACAAGGGAACCAATCCTGAAAACGTAAACGACACTTTAAATAAATACGGACACTTACTGCAGCTTGACTCTTCCCTTCTGACCTATGTGCTGTAAAGCAGGTCCATTGCCCAATACGTTGCCTATCATATGCTCTGGACTGATGTATGTTTTCATAGCTCAGTGCAGAAAAATAAATTTTCTAAGCTGCTCTTTTGGGGCAGCCATGTCGAATGCTCCCCCCTTCTCCTTCGTGACGTTTTGCCTCCCACGATGGAGGTATCCTCAGGCGTTCTGAGACTTTGATCACATACTCGGTGGTGTCCAACCTCGCGCATGACAGGCTGGGTGCGTGCGAGAGGCGGCCAGATGAGGTAATATGATGACACCCACGCGGAGTCATAAAAACAACTTAGATTAATGGGTAACAAAGTTGGCAGTTGCGCGTGCGAGCGTGCGAAAATGTATATAAACGCCTGTATGTGAGCGCTAAGGAGAACTCCGGAGGAATTGTGGGGAGGAGGCCACGCAGTATGTTATCCGTCAGGATAGCACTAGATAGCGCGCTGAGCATGAGGCAGCTACAGGTCGATGTGCCGGAGTTACCCCGGGCACGGACGTTCTGTTGTGTTATTAAATAAAGCATCAAAAACTCCAGAAGGCCTCTGCTTATCTATCGCCGCTGAGTGTGGACAATGCCGGGCTGCCGCTACAAGCTGTGCCATATGGCCGCACATGCACCTCAGAACCCAGGGGTCTGCAGAGAAACTACGAATTCAGCTGTTATGAGAGCATTCTCCGTTCAGGCACCACAGTTTGGTGTCAGAAGTGGGATGCGGACTCACGTCAGAGACTGCAGCAAGCGGGCTTTGACTCTGGCGTGCAGTGGCTGAAGAGAACGAGTAAGTCCAGCAGTGGCACGGCAGAGGGAGAAAACGAGAGAGCGACTGCGCTGCAGAGACTGCGGCGCTGCGGCGGGAGAGGGCGAGACAGCGACTGCACTGCAGAGACTGCAGCGTCTGTATCGGCGGCGACTACGGCAGGAACGCCTGCATCAACGTGAGGCGGCTGGAGAGTGATCCGGATGAGGAATCAGCGAGCCGGGTGAGGAGTCCGCCAGCACGACGAGCGGGGTTGAGGAGTCTACTAGCCGTGGCTGCGGTGCCGGTGCGGCAGGTCGTGAAGTGGTTTTGAACAGCGCCATTGCCCGCGCGGCGGAGGTGACTGCACGCAACTGCTGGCGCCGCGGGCCAGAGACGTGAAGTATAGCAGCGGCAGCAGCGGCAATTGCAGCGCGGATAGCGGCGGTGGCATGGTGCAGCACGGGGACACAGAGCAGCAGAGAACGTCGCAGCGGAGGCGACGCGGAGCACAGCATGGCGTGCCACGAGGCGACGGTGAACGGCGCAGTACGAGGTACGACGCAGCAGGCGGAGCGATGGAGACGATGCGGTGCAGCGCATGCCGTTGCTCCACGCTGCGGAGTGCAACTGCATCATGGCTGGAGGCGTCTGGGGAGCGCAGAGTCAGAGCTGCGTCAGACTGGCCGAAGGCTAGTCGCGTGACTCAGTGAATCGCCATATAGGTGGTGCATAGTGCATGGGAGCGGGGCCCCGCCCCTGTTTGTGGGGGGCAAAGCCCAAGCCGCCCAGCTGCGGGGTGGAGCCGTCAGTGGGCAATTCCCCAGGTGGAGGGGCCATCAGGCGGTGGTCCCACAAGGAGGAGCCGACAGGAGGCGGTCCGAGGAGCGCTGGGAAGCCATGAGGCGAGCCGCTGGGCTATGTTGGCAAGGTGCGACACAGCGGCCAGAGCGGTGGAGACGACGCAGTGTGGCGGTGCGGCACGCCCCACTTCTCCGAGCAGCGGAGATGATTGTGAGTGTGTGAGTGACCATCAGAGGCGGTTCCCTGGCGAGTGTGAGTGACCATCAGAGGCGGTTCCCTGGCGAGTGTGTGAGTGACCGTCAGAGGTGGTGGCGAGTGTGTGAGTGACCGTCAGAGGTGTGGCGAGTGTGTGAGGGACTGTCAGAGGTGGTGGCGAGTGTGTGAGGGACTGTCAGAGGTGGTGGCGAGTGTGTGAGGGACTGTCAGAGGTGGTGGCGAGTGTGTGAGGGACCGTCAAAGATGGTGGCGAGTGTGTGAGGGACCGTCAGAAGTGATGGCGAGTGTGTGCGGTGTAGGTACTGGTAGGGAGACCATGGGAGAAGGGTGTGTGGGGGGGGTCCTAGAGTGCCCCCCGGCCATGTGGAACCCCGGAAGCAGCGTAGATACTGGGAAAAAGTACGGTAGTGTGTATCGGAGAGACAGAGAGTACGGTGGTGTGTACCAGGAGAGAGTACGGTGGTGTATACCGGAGAGAGAGTACGGTGGTGTGTGCTGGAGAGAGAGTACGGTGGAGTGTACTGGAAAGATAGAGAGTACCAGTCTGTAGCGCGGCGTGAGTCTGGGTGCGGCAGCGGCGAAAGGTCCAAGGGAACTTTCCCGCCAGGGGGGTGTGTGGTGTCCAGCCTCGCGCGTGACAGGCTGGGTGCATGCGAGAGGTGGCCAGATGAGGTAATATGATGACACCCACGTTGAAGCATAAAAACAACTTGGATTAATGGGTAACAAAGTTGACAGTTGCGCGTGCGGGTGTGCAAAAATACATATAAATGCCTGTATGTGAGCGCTATGGAGAACTCCGGGGGAATTGTGAGGAGGCGGCCACGCAGTATGTGATCCGTCAGGATAAAGCCAGATAGCGTGCTGAGCGCGAAGCAGCTGCAGGTTAACGTGCCGGAGTTACCCCGGGCACGGACGTTCTGTTGTGTTATTAAATAAAGCATCGAAAACTCCAGAAGGCCTCTGCTCATCTCCATCGCCACTGAGTGAGTGTGGATGACGCCGTGCTGCCGCTACAAGCCGGGAGCAGCCGCGCCACGTCGCAGCACGCGCACTTCGGAACCCGGGTGTCTGCGGAGAAGCTACGAATTCGGCTGTTATGAGAGCATTCTCTATTCAAGCACCACAACTCTATTACTTTTGGGGGCCACAGGATTATTGACTACTGTGCCGAGTAATTGTTTTGTTTCTGTGCAAGCCTGTCCCTGGTTAAAGTCGAGCCAGAATGTTTACCCTGTAGAGAGCTGTCCTCTCTTCCCTGTTCAGTGATGCTGTACGCGAGCTCTTACCGTGTGGCTGTCAACAGCCCGTGTGTTAAGGGGAACAATACCTAGCAGCTGTGCCTGTTGGGGTTCAGCTTTACAGAATATAACAGGAAAATATTATATACTCCAAACAATTACCTTATTAAACTGTGATCCATATAAATAAATCCGTGCTGTATTTATTAAAGTACTAAATGCGTATATGTCTCTCATCTCGTTGTCAGAAACCGCTTAGTCCTGTACAGGGTTGCCGTGAGCCAGAGCCTATCCCGGCAGACGCAGGGCACAAGGCAGGGATATACCCACGATGAGACAACAGTTCATCACCAGGCACTGAGGGCAACTTAGTCTGCAAGCCAATTAACCTATGCAGCAGCATGTTTTTTGGACTGTGGGAGGAAAACGGAGTGCCCAGCGAAAACCCACTCGGACACGGGGAAAACATGGAAACTCCACACAGAAAGGCACCCGAGCCGAGATTCGAACCCGGGATCTTCTTGCTGTGAGGCGACAGCGACCCACTGGGCCACAGTGCCGCCCTCGTATATGTCCCATAATCTAATTTACTTAGAACTTGTGAATACAGATTAACCACAACCTTATTATGGGTTATGTATAGGCGACGCTGCTGGTGATGATAATACTAATTCAACTTGTAAAGCACGGCACCGAGGCACCAAGAGGAACCAAACCGAGTGGGAATACCAACAGTAGCCACGAGGCAAGCCGGCCATACGCACAATTGCCCAAACTCTGTGGTTATCCCCGTATTAAGGTGGCATTGCCCAATGTTGAACCCGTAGAAAACCCACCCATGCGCAGGGGCAACACTTCACACCTTACAGGCGAACACACGGAGATCATCTCCCACTTGCTGACTGATCAGGAGAGTATTTTTGCGACATCCAACGAGAAGGGAGTTTCGCAACGCGTGTGCGGTGATCCACCAACCCTCGCTGCCTGCACAGTGCTGGGCTACAGGCCGCAAACGTATCCACCACGAGACAAGATGCTACCGGTGGTGGCGATGATTTCAATCAACCTGTTCCGATACAGAACATCACCGAGCACGCGGAATCAGCCGCCGCCCACTCCCCCTGCCATCACCGTAGGAGGATCACCACCAAAACAGCGAGACACTGCGAATATTATACAAGGTGGGCCACATATATCTGACACATTTATATTACATAGGGATGAAAAGAGTCAGCTATTCTGGCCCATCGTGTGTGACATTATACGGTAGGATGCACGAGAATCGTAAAGTCCGAGAACTGTTCTTAAGAGATGTTCTTTATGGATAGCCTTGCGAGCGCGGAAACTTCCACCATTGAAATCATGCGGTCCGTTTTGTGAAATAAGCCCGTGCTTATCATTGTTTTTTTATTTCTTTAACTTGTATTTCCTGAACAAAAATGTTCAATCATCATGAACTTCCGATTAATTAAAACGTTATTTTTGGTAAACCTAGCTGCACCTTATCAGTTAAGATACAATAACATACGAAACTACAATGAGATCAGTGACCTGAGCGCTGGGTGCAGGACGAGGAGCGGTGGCACAGCGGTTAGCGCCGCACTGCGCTTCAAACCCCGCGGGTTTCATTACCTCTCACGACCAACAATTCAACCGGACACTGGGCCTCCGCTAGATCGACTCAGCTTAAAATGAGTGTCTGTCGTGCGTGCGTGTAAACGCCAGTACTGTCGAGACAGAGGCTGCCGATCAGGTGTGGTGCTAGCCTGCCAGCCCTGCCATCACAGCAGTGTAGTTTATTCGCGGGATCTTTGTCTGTTGATAAGCGTAAGAGTTTAGAAGTCGCAGACTCGGTGACAGGCGCAATAAGTGAACTGCGGGTGAAGAGCTATTATCGCGATATGGTGTCGTATCGTTATACTGTATCACAGAGTGACAACGGTCTCGCACATCGCTCCAGCGTGTCCTTACGCCAGACACCAAGTAAAGATTTACAAACACAGTCGGCTGCCGTTAGCGATTAGCACCAGCAGCACGCCCAGCCGCATTTGTCTCCCTAGCAGCGATGTCTCCACACCGCACAAGGTACGCATTTGAGGCTGAGTCGCCCTAGCGAGGCCTAGGACAGGTTCAGAAAATCGTCACTGGTGTTGGCCGTGAGTGGGAATCAAACTCGGGTTGTCAGGTTTGTAGCGCAGCGCGATAACGGCTGTCACCATTCCCCCTATCCTCATACCGTACGCGTATACTCTCACGTCCTCACAACACACCCTCACACCATACACTCATACACCCACACGAGACAAATACCCTAACAACATATAACCTCATGATAAACCCTCGTAACACCCCATCACACACACCGTCTCGCCGAATGCCGCGCCCACACGGTGGGAGCAGGCGCTGTACCTGCTGAGCTCATGGAACGCAGCGTGCGGACTCGCAGTGAGGCCCTCGGCAGCAACGGGTGACAAACTCTAGGCCAGCAGCAAAGGTCAGGACATTCAGCTTCCCCACAGACCACTCCTCCAGTACCCTCCTCCTCATGTCTCAACCTCCTCGTATCTCCACCTCCTTGTCTCCACCTTCTCCAACTCCCTCTCCTCGTGTCTATACCTCCCCCTCGCGTCTCCTCCTCATGTCTCAACCTCCTCCCTCTCGTGTCTCTACCTCCCCCTCGCGTCTCTTACCGCTCGTGCCCCAACCACCTCCCCATGTCTCAACCTCCTGGTTGTCACCACATTGCCCCTCGTGTCCCCTCCTGCTTGTCTCCTCCATCTTCCTTCTCACTTACTAAACAAATTATATTTTTTTGATTATTGAGATCGGTAGCACAGTGGGTAGCGCTGTTGCCTCACAGCAAGAAGGGCCGGGGTTCGGTTCCCGGCTCGGGTGCCTTTCTGTGTGGAGTTTGCGTCTTCCCTCTCTCCTCGTGTCCGCATGGGTTTTTACCGCGTACTCCGGTTTCCTCCCACCGTTCCAAAACGCGCTACTGCCTAGGTTAATTGGCCGAAGTAAAATTGCCCCCAGTGCCAGGCGATGTCCTGGAGTTACATCCAGGGTGCAGCCCCGCCTTGCGTCCTGTGTCTGCTGGGACAGGCTACGCCCCCCCTCCCCCACGACCCTGGGCAGGATTAAAGAAGTATTAATAATGATGGTGAATAATAATCTACCCAAAGGACCCAGGGTGCTGCATTATACAGTACTACCGTTACCTTGTACAAATGAGGCTGTACTCCTTCTCTTTGATTATTGTATTACTTAAACACGGACATTAAAATAAACCTACTTAAGAATTAATATAATCTGTTGATGAACAGTAAATAAAGCTAATAAGCACTGCAATAATGATTTAAACATGTTGACGCAAGCCGCTTCTATCCGAGATGACCCTGACCTCACCACTGCTATCACCAATGAGCAGCGCACTTGCACTGGGCTCTCGGCGTCTATCCTTTGCCACTAACATCACCGCACATCTCAAACAGCGACTCTTAGGCGACATCCATAATCAGGGTCCTCAGTCAACCTCCACCAATAAATACGATGTGAGCGGAGCCTACCGGACGGCCAATTAACGAGGGTCCGTGGTGCAGACATACATATATACAGGTACGTTCTACATTATATACGGACTATTATGTTTACTCGTCAAAAATGACGGAGTGCAAGGATTGTGTTTTGTTGATTAACATGTTTATAGCACACACAAAGAGTTTCCGGGATAGGCTCCGGCTCACCGTGACCCTATATAGGATTAAGCGGTTTCAGATAATGAGATGAGATGAGACAAATATATTGTTAGTAATTATTAGACATTGCATTTAATTCTAAAACATTCTTGGTCAACACCTGATCATCGTTCAGTAGAGCTCCTTGCTTGGACTAGCGCATCGGAGAAATATGGCACCCAATCGTTCCCAAAGTCAGAGGAGACCCATATTTCAGAAGCAAATTTTACTGTCGAAAAAGTGACGGAGTCAAAATTCGAGAACGATCGGCCAAGCCGTGTTCGCACTTGGACCGTTTAAATAGCGTTTCGCACGCACACTGCACATTTATATTAAGAAACTCGGAGTGTTTTTTTGTTTTACCCAGGAAGCGCTAAATTTCAACCTCGTTCTTAGAAGGGTCCTGACAAGTTGTAGGGGGCGATATTGCTGCTGTGTAATCGCAATTGAGTCATTTTCCAGTGATGTATGAACAATGGAATATTTGACCAATACCATTTACATTGTATGATTTTTTTTATCGGTAAAAACCGGACAAACCAGAGAAAAAAAAATTGCAGAACAGAATAATATACAAACGCTACACATAAAGTTACCCGAATCTGAAATTGATCCCAGAACTTTCTTGGGATCCTCATAATCCACTATTAAATTGCTACTGCACATATATATTGCGCAGCCTTAATATGGCTTGCTCGCACCTGTTGAAAGGCCTCCACAAGAAGCTCTATAAAGGCATCCTACTTCAATCAGTGGAAGTACCCACATTTTACCTCACCACACGCAACTCACCATTGAAGGTATACTTGCTGCGCTTGGGTCTACACTCCAACAATGTGTACCTTTGTACCACATTTAACCAAAATACACTTGAGGTGCCACAGGCACGTGAACCCAACAGCATCGTCGTTGCGACCACGTGTTCATCCCGGCCGAACCCGCATTCCGCACCACACTTGGCCCTCTCCATTGCGCGTTGGTAAAGTACAATTTACCATAACCCCACCATGGCCTCCACTACCCCTGAAGCGGTTTTTTTT
>JAZEWT010000004.1:21239251-21249613 GCA_036362905.1 Mordacia mordax
GGGGGTCATGGATGAGTGGCTTCGGGGTCCATACGGCTACACCGAGCAGGATGGCCGTTGGGTGACACTAGACCGACGAGCCCCATTTAATTTTGCCAGTACAGGGGGTTGGAATTTGCACATTAGTTAGTATCTAGATAGTGGGCAGATCACCAGCTGGGAGTGTGGTAAAGGGAGAGGGTGTACATTTCAAAGGCAAACGAAAATTGAATATCCCAACACCTCGGGGGATGAATGGGCGAGCAGTTGGTGAGGTAACGAGTCTGCAATTAGCACCTGATTAAGATCGGGTTACTTAAGGCAATGCTAGGATCGTGTCTTATGCAGCTATGCGGGAGAGGCGCGGGGCGTGATTCGTGTAGCCCTGGGATAGCCGGGCTTGTGATTCACTGGGGACAGAGGTCCTTGTGCGCTCGTGGGAACGACGGAGGCTAGGGTTGGGTGCACGACGAGATGGTAGTCGCGCGAGACAAGGAGAGAATGGTGTGCGAAGTGGTGAAGTATAATGCCGGGTCGTGGATCGTTACGAGGAATGAGTCCCGGGAAGGTGGTGTGACGCATGTGATTAAACACTGTGGCTAAGCAGGTGCGTGCTCGTGCGGAGCGAGCGAGTGCTAGGACTGCGCATTGGAAGCAACACTGAGGGTGCAAGTGGGTCCGTGGTCAAGGTTCGGTAGGTGCACTCGGGAGGCGAGGGCGTATGGAGCTAATGCCCGGGAGGGATGGAGTTCGTCCTTATGCACGTGGGTGCTCGCTAGAGGAGAGGCATCTGGGCTCGCGGAGCACGGAGTGTAGCGAGACGGCTGCCCCACACGTTATATTTAAAATATAGACAATCAGAGACTTGGGTCTTATTGTTAAATAATATTTTGGGAAGACAAAGGTATGCTCTAGAGATGCTGAGGACGACCCTTATTGGGTATCATTCAACGGAGGGTAGCATCAACATTTTGATGTACACAGACGATGCTTACTATATAGATTGCCACGTTGAGATAGAATCGAACTCGAGCCTCTGGATTACAAGTCTGGTGTGCGAACCGTTTACACCGCAGCAAAATCACCACAGCATGCAGCACAGAGCTTAATTGTACATGTTGGACGTATGGAAACTACTTCACGCAACAGGCTGGCAGAGCACTTTCATTTGGCTGGTGGCACACGAAGAACTAAGCAAGAAACTGATGAGATCACACCATAAACAAGACAGCATTGCCATGCCAGGAGAAATACATAATCCCGGAAAACTTTGGTGGACATTGGGAGTTGTCATATGGCACTTGGGCACGTTCACAGATCAGCTGCAAGACAGAAATAATTTCTCCAACCTTAGGTAGGATTTGATGCCCTGCTAAATTGAGCTTCAGATAAGGAGGGGGACAGAAAAAAAAATATCTTCTAAATAATAATTGCACTTCTAAAGCACTTTTCACCCAATGTTCAATATGAAATATTAAATGAAATGAAATATCTCAAGATATTATATTACATTTTCAGGATCATATACATTTATGTTTTTACAATGTTAACGGAGAAGTGATTATTTATGTGCATGCTTTGAGCAACATTTTCAAAATCTATACATCATAGCTGTGGACTTTTATAAAAGCTGAGCAGGTAAAGAACAAAGTGAAGCAAAATAGCTTTATTTAACAGCAGCAGCAGTCAGCCAATTCTCCAAGAATGGGCCACGACTTTTGCGTTTGTTCTGCTTTCTTTTTGCCTGCAGTATATCTTAAACTCCGCACATTACAACTTCACCTTGGGGTGTGGGTTTTAACAGCTGGGCTGCATTTATAAGTGAAAGCCAGCAGTGACGCATGATTCTTTTTGATACTGTTTATTGTATAGCAATAAAAGGGCACAGTGAGACCATTTTATTTTCCGTTTATTTCGTCCACACGTGTTGTGTTTATTAATCTAATATTGACGCTGCCAAGTCTTCGTTGAAACCAGAAGTTGAAAACACCAGTAATTACACGAGCGCTTAAGTTAAATACAACGCGAGATGTCAGGCAATCAGCAGTCATAAACAACCCCACATTGTACCTTCTCATGGGAGGAAACACAGGGTAAATTTTAACGCAAGGGAAAAACAAAAACATGTAATCGTTGACGAACAAAGAATGAGATAACACACTAGTTCTGCATACAGTAGCATCTCAAGGTTGTCGCATTGCCAAGTAATTACAATCTCACAGATGATTTTCAAAAGCCATTGATTATGAGAAGTCCTGTAACATTACACGTTTAAACAGTCATACTTCCAGGCTAGAGGATATGGGGAAATGTTGGCAATTTCATTTACTGTGCGAAAGTTGCGCCGAAACAACGCTCAACTGAATTCATAGTTACAAGTACAAGAGCAAAGGTTATGTAAATTATTTTCAGGACATTTCTGACTGCTTAATGTGATGCATGTAAAAGTATTGTGATGAAGTTTTAAAATCTCAAAATAGCAGTCACGTTTATGAAAGGATATTTCCTTACTCTCCAAATTAATCCTTTGCGACTGTATATGCTATCTGATTGTATATGCATATGGACAAAAGAAACAAACATGCCACTTTATACTACCATTTAAATCCATGCCTTCAATCAGTCATACACATCACATTTGTAAGGGTAGATTGTGCCTTCTCGTCATCTCAACTCTTGGATGCAGTACAAAGAAAAACCAGACAACGCATGTCAGTGCCAAATCTAGCTTCAGTACCGAAAAAAAGAAATCATGTTGGGAAGAATGTTTGAATCGCCACAAAAACGGAACAAACAACTGAAGCCAAGTTGATATCAAACCTAAACAATTTCTTGGAAAAAGGGCCTGGTACAATCTTCCACAGCGACATGTCTCCCTGCTGCTCCTCCTCATCTTTCTCTTGGCGAACGAGCATCCCACTATGTCCGCTTGCCATACTGTCCCACAAGGCAATTGTGCCAGGCCTGTTCCTGACTGCACCGAGTTTACAGCCGGGAGCTGACAGCAGGACTATTCTCGCGTGACGCCGCCATCCACATAGATCTTCAGGGCCTTTTCCTTGCGTGGAGAGTACGGTACCTGCTGCCCCCCTGTCCGCTGCAGCCGCATGCTTTCCTTCTTCTGCAGCTCGCTGCGCTGCTCGTCTGTCAGCTCCTGGAGGACCTCTTCACGATTCCTAGAGCAGCGGTGGTGACAATGGGAATTATGGGCAGTGATGGCAGCGGTGCGTGCAAGTAACTGTAAAAGCTGCGACGGCATTCATGTGCATGTCTGGCATTGGGTGTCTGTTGGCAACTCTATTTTAAGCCACAGTAAACCAACGTTTACGTTGACAAGTAGCATGTGTGCAAAGGTGGTAGACAGTGATTTTCAAATTGAGGCAGGAAATAGCCATGCAGATCGAAGTTGACGAATAAAGGGGCATGCATACGGTATATTAGTTCTGAATAAGATTGGGGCAACAATCCTGCCCTACCCACTTTTATGTTACCTGTGTGTGAATCATTGCACATGTGTGTGAATCCTAGGATTGTGAAAGTGAGCAGTAGTCTATTCAACATAGGCATCGTCTCACACATGTTCTGTACTTGGAGCTAACGTGCACTTATAATTGGATATTTGTGTAACGAGGTGGGAATTGGTATTATAATTAGGTGGGGTGTAATGGTCCATCAAGCCAACACCGCATGACAATCAGGCACAAATGTAATAGCGCCCTCTAGTGGTAGTACCCCGTGCTGCAGTCCCCTCGATACTGCTCACGAGGTGCGAATCTGAGGCTAATGACAGCATGATCCATGCACCACGTTCCATCGATGGAGGTCAGCACATGGAGAGCAATTTGGATCTGCACAAATGAAGCCACTAAATCCTGTAACATTCAATATCTCTTGGCTGGTCTCTGCCTCTGAGACTGCCTGGGAGTCCCCCAGAAAGAGCTGAAGTCTGTTGCTAGCAAGAGGAAGTACTGGTCCACTCTGCCCAGCATGTTGTAGTCACAACCCTCACTACCTCACGAGCTACCTAACATGGAAAGATGAATCCTGAAGCCACAAACCAGATAAGTGAAAATTACTCTAAAGAGCTCTTTGAAGCAAAGCTCGTAAAAGACATTCTCATACATCAAGCATGAAAACCAACACAATAATAATAATTGCAATTCTAGAGCGCCTTTCAGCCAAGGGTCACAAAGCACTGCACAGAGCTGTGGAGAGACCGGCATGTCAACAACATATGAAGGGCATTTCAAAAACAATATTTTTTTTATTAAATTACACATCCGAGCAAGCGCAGGTCAGCAGCGAGCCATCATCCAATCACAACAACAGTGAGCAGCATCAACAGACCTAGCCAGAGGACGTCAATGCGTTAACGGAACAAGTGAGTCTTGAGACGGGATTTGAAGATGCCCAGGGACTCAGCTGACCAAATTTACTATGGAAGGGTATTATAGAGTCTGGCAGCAGTGCGCGAAATGGCTCCATCACCCATCCAACCGATATATGATCTCGGCACATGCATCAAGCCCATATTGGAGGATCAAAGTTGTGTTGAGGAGGGTGTCTGAAGTAGGTCACGGATGAATGTCAGGGCAGCACCAGCGAGAGCCTTGTAGGTGAGGAGGATCTTGAATTCAATCCTGTATTTCATTGGTATTCAGTGGAGACACCAGGACTGGGGACACGTGATCATGAATGGGTGTGCAGGTGAGGATTCCATCAGCCGCATTCTGCACATGTTGGAGATGACTGATCATGTAGGCAGGGATGCCAGGGAATAGTGCACTGCAATTATCGATTCATGAACAGATGAAGATGCGTGTTAGCTTCTCAGCATCGGAAGATGACAGGATGTTGCGCAGTCTGGCTGTGTTTCTGAAATGGAAATAGGCTACCTTCGTCACCTTGTTGATGCGTGTCTGGAAGGTGAGAAATCAAGAGTCATTCCCAGACTCCAGACTGCCTTAGCAACTTCGATGGTCTAGTTGTAAATCATCAATTGAATGGGTTCAGCCTTGGACAATTCGTGCAAGGTTCCTACAAGGAAAACGTTTGTTTTATAGCCATTTAGTTTCAGGAACTTTGAATTTAACCAGACCTTCACAGTTGACAGTGATGGCAACATGTAAAATCAGAAGCACTGATGGCTGGTTTTGCGTGGATATATATTTGGATGTCATCGGCATTGCAATGGAAGCTGAGATTTAGGCTGTGCAGGATATAGCCCAGTGGTTGTATGTAGATGCTGAAGAGGAGTAGGCTGAGGACTGAACCCGGACGAAGTCCAGACAAAACAGGATGGATCTCTGAGTTATGTCCTCCGAAACTAACGAACTGCTTCAGGTCAGAGAGGTAGAAGCTCAGTCAGTGCAGGGCGCAGCCAGAGACCCCTATGCCCTCCAGTCGCTGGAGTAAGGCATGGTGGTCATCGGTATCAAAGGCAGCGCTCAGGTCCAGAACTACAAGGATACTTGATAAGCCTTCATCAGCAGTGATAAGGTGGTCAGAACTATGGCTGAATCTGAAGCCAGATTGGAAGAGATCGAGGAGGTCACTGTTTTGGACATGCTTCTGGAGTTGCATGTCATCTGCACGCTCAAGTACCTTAGAAAAGAATTGTAAATTTGAGATGGGGTGATAATTATCACGGATGTTGCAATCGAGCTAGGTTTTCTAAGAGAGGTAACTGCGGCACATTTGAATAGTGGGGGAACGATGCCAGAGCGAAGTGAGTTATTGAAGAGATTAGGGACGAAGATGACAAGGGATTGGAAATTTGCCCAGATGGGTTTGAATGGAAAGGGGTGCAGGGAGTAGTTTATATGCCGAGATCTCGTAACTAATAAAGAGAGACACCAAATTCCGTTAATTCGGAAAATTCCAGGAGTTTTGAGATCAGGGTAGGAGAAGGAACAATTATTGAGGCATTGGTTGGTGGTTGAGACTGAGCAGAAATGCGGTGGGCTTTAGTTTTTTGAGAAAACTGAATCAAATGATCCATCTAATCTTTATTAATGAAGAGAGGTGAGAATGAGCAACTGATTGGATGAAAGATGGGTGTGGGGGGCTGGTAACCCCCCCCCCCCCCCCCAACTTCAATTCATTCACCACTCAACCACGTAAAGAAAAGATATGTACATTTGCGTGGAGGTCCCAAGAGAATAGGCGGTCCCAAGAGAATAGGCGCTTATGATGTCCCCGGGCTAAACCCCATTTGGCGGGGCCAGGAGACAGTTCCCACCCCCCCAACCCCGGGGCTCCTCCAGAAATAACAAAAAGCCGCTACGTGCGGCCACATGGAATGTTCGAACGCTCGTTGCAGAAGAGAGGTTGCCACTACTCTGTCGAGAGCTTGACCAGTACCGCCTGGAACTCCGTGGGATACAGGAGGTCCGGTGGACTGGTTCTGGCTCCAATGAGCAGGCGGGGTGAACAATCTTCCATTCGGGACAGGATCCTGCCAAGCAAGAACGAGTGGCTCTTCTTCTAAATAATAGTTTAAAGGGGGCGTGGGAACGGGTGGTGAGGTGTGGGAACCCGTGAGTTCCAGGCTTGGTAGGATCGCCTCCTTATAAATGGGAGGCAAGGGATGGTGGTGGTGGTGGCTTAGGTTCCCACTGAAGATGAGCATCAGTGGAGGGATGCAGGCAAGGCCAATGAGTCAGATGCTTTCTATAACCTCCTGTCCCAGGTATTGGCCAAAGTGGCCCCTCGGGATAGTGTCATCCTGCTAGGTGACTTTAATGCCCGAGTGGGTCATGATGCAGACATGTGGGCTGGAGTGATTGGAAGGCATGGGACAAATTAGTTCAACAACAACGGTAGGAGGCTGCTAGACTTCTGCGCAGCCCAACCAACACACTTCCGTAATCGGCGCATCCACACAACATCTGGGTACATGCCAGGTCCAAGAAAGACCATCTGCTGGACTACATATTGGCAGAAGAGTGGATGCGGCCCATGTCCTTACACCAGGACCTATCGAGGAGCTGAACTGACATTTGACCATCGGCTTGTCATCTCTAAGATCCACCTGCCATTCTTCCATGGCAGTGGTGGGTATCCACCAAGGACCCCATTCAAACCCACAGTTGCCTGGTCTCGGCTAGCTGATGAAAGCTGTAAAAAGGAATTTCAATATTGTTTGCAGCTGGGGCTTACATCGTCCCCCACTCCTCCCGATGCTGAGGAGAAATGGGTGAGGTTTCGGGCTGTGGCTCATGCAGCTGGAATGGATGCACTGGCTACATGGTCCAGACGTCCCCAGAAACCCTGGCTGACGGAGGAGGTGTTCAAGCTGGCCGTAAGAAAAACAGTAGGCCCACTCCCACCGCCTGCAACATCCTACGCCCAATACGATGTTTACCGCAGCCTTCGCTCGGAGGTTCGGAGAGCTGTGCAGAATTGCAAGGATAAGTGGTGCTCACGGGCTGCTGAAGAGATGGAGTCTGCCTCGGTAGCCCAGGATCAAAAATCACTCTTTAACTCATCAGAAGATTGACTTGCAATGCTGCATCAATTACCCTTCTTAAAGGGGAAAATGGTGACCTGATCTCCGATCCCCAGGAACAAGTCTGCAGATTTGCAGAGCATTTCTGTAAGGTATTGGGGGAGGGGAACCCCCCCCCCCCCGGATCAGATAACACCATGGTACAACACGGGGGTGACCCTGCTGGGGCTGCAGTACCTCAGATAATGGAAGTAGTAGCCACACCCTGTGAGTGGCTGGCAGAGTTGCGACCTATAGAGGAAGTACGTAAGGTGATCCAGAGCCTGAGACCAGGAAAATCACTGGGCAAAGATGATTATCCAAGCGAAATGCTGAGGGACGGTGGTGCTTGTCTGAAGACTGCTCTATATGACATCATTAAAACCGTCTGGAGCACAGGAAGGGCCCCGCAAGAATGAAAAGATGCTCTCGTGGTCCCGCTCTTTAAAAAGGGGGGCCACACCAATTGCAATAACTACATGGGCATCTCGCTCCTCAGTGTGCCGGGAAAGGTCCTGGCAAAGATTCAACATCGCCTTGCCAGGCACGCTGAAGAGAGGCTTGCAGAACTGCAATGTGGTTTCAGGCCGAGGGGGTCTTGCACAGACACCATATTCTCTGTCCGGTTGCTACAGCAGAGATGTAGGGGATTTCAACAGAACCTGCATCTCTGTTTTAAAGACCTGGTCAAGGCCTACGATACCATCAGTAGGTCAGAGCTGTGGATTGTTCTTCGTGTTTTCGGAGCCCCTGACATGCTGCTCACTATCATTAAGGACCTTCATGAGGGTGGGCAAGCCCGGGTAAAGTTACGTGGTCTGGAGTCAGAGCCATTCCCTGTTCACCTTGGGGTGCGACGGGGATGCCCTCTGGCTCCTACATTATTCAACATCTTTTTTGACCACGTAGTTTTAAAAGCTTTCCATGGATGTTCCAGTGGACTTTCCATCTAGTCAAGGTACAATGGAAGGCTGATCGATGCCCGGGTGACATCAAGGGATGGCTCCCTATTGGCAACCATGTTATCTATGCCGATGACTTGGTGATTGCTGCTCATTCTGAGGAGTTGGGGACTCTGCTGTTGAACCTCCAACATGCCACAAAGAGGTGAGGTCTTACCATCAGTCCCACCAAAACCAAGCACCTGCCTTGGTATTTAGTGCTACGGAATGTTCCACCTCCTCAGCTCTCCTTGAGTGATAGGGCAGTTGTGGAGACAGTGGATAAGTTTATGTACCTAGGCAGTGTGCTTACGGCTGGTTCTGGTTTGACAGTGGATTTCTTGCTCCAAATCAGACAGCATTATCATTTCATCAGCTACGTAACGCTGTGTGGAAGCTGCCTGGCCTGTCACTCCACATGAAGCATCAGGTCTTTTCAGCTGCAGTCATGCCCTCTCTTCTCTATGCTTGCGAAACGTAGACCCCCCCCCCCGGCGGAATATCTGCGCCGTCTTGAAATTTTCCGGCTGGCCTGCCTACAATCCATCCTCAGTTGAACCAGGTTGGATTGTGTGAGGAGCTCACAAATGCTCGAAAGATCTGGACAAAGTCCCATTGGTGAGCTCCTCCGGCAGCCAAGGCTGTGGTGGCTGGGTCATGTAGCTCGCATGCCCGGCATGTCCAAGCAGTTGCTGTTTGGCCGGATAGAGGGGGCTAAATGGGCGGAACACGGGCTCGAGAAGAGATGGACTGATGTGGCATAGAGGACTATGCCACATCAGTGAGTGGGCTTGCTAACGACTGGTATCAGCGGTGTCAAGATCGACCTTTGTGGAGGAGAATTGTAAAGAACGCTACAGGGCAGTTGGAGGCAGTCACCCTTCAACAGCAACGAAGGTCGGAGGAGCGACGCTCACAACGAGCAGAGCGTCGGGCAGCTAAGACACAGCAACTTGGCACAGTTGGCACAGTAGGGAGTATTGGTGGTGCATCTGCCGGTCATCTAAGTCAGGCAACCCATATCACCTGGTCTGTCCCGTATCTTCCTGTCAGCAAGCCTTCGACACTTCACGTGGATTCATGGTGGATATGGCCTGGCACAGGAACCATGGTAACCTCACCGCCACTTAGTGGCGAATGGCAGTTGTTGTTGTTGGATGAAGGAGCTGATGGACAGTTGAGAAGAGGATCTTGGGCTTGTCCCAGGTATCAGCAAGAATGCTGGAAAAGTGGTTGGTACGGGCGCAATCAAGTGCCTTCCGGCAAATATAATATTATTTGAACAAGACTACTGCAACTGTCGCACCACCTCGGAACTAAATATGAATGAACCTGCGAAGAACGTTGTATATCATAACTGCAAGCAACCACCACACAACATGGTTACCTGTAGAATACAACAGCCCCATCATCGCAGATGTAGAGAGGCCATACGTTGAGCGTAGACACCTTCGGATTCCAGTCCAGGTCCTGGTGAATCTCCAACACAGAGATGTCACATGGGAACGTCCCACGGCCCTGTTCATACAACAGTGCTGCTGTATGATGTGGATTGACAGCCTCAAGCAAAGTTTGTCCCCAACATTTATATTCATTATTGCAGGAGTTTCGGTATAAGACCCTCAGAATACCCCACCATTGGGGGGTAAACCGGCCACTCGGGTAAATCTGGACACCAGCCGTTCAAACCGGCAACAACCTCGGTAAAATAAAACAAAGTGAAGGTGCCTTCCCGCTCATATCACCAGGAGGCCATGTCTTGCAAAAAGGCTCTGACATGAACATGTACAGCACTTTTGTAAATCTACTTATGGATGAGGGCCTCGAAAAACACACGTGGGTTTTGAGACCTATTTAATTGATGATTGCTTCGAAAAGCTGCTCTCTCGGGACAGCCGCGTCGATGGCTCTCTCTCCTCTCCTCGCGACGTTTCGCCTCACACGTTGGAGGCA
>JAZEWT010000004.1:21253528-21292990 GCA_036362905.1 Mordacia mordax
TCGCGAGGAGAGGAGAGAGAGCCATCGACGCGGCTATCCCGAGAGAGCAGCTTTTCGAAGCAATCATCATGCATCGAGCCGTGAAAACCTACATCATTACACCTATTTAATTGTACATCACCATGCTGGTCAGTGCTGATTACTTATGTACATAGTGTGCAGCAGGGTGGCACTGCGGTAACATCTGTGCCGGACAGCAAGTCCTGCCTAAGGCAGTTAGACTCCTGTCTATGGTGCCTTTCTGTATGGAGTTTGCGTGTTCTCCCCCTGTTCTGCATGGATTTTCTCCAGGTTCGTCGGTTACCTCCCACAACTAAAGAAATATCATTAATTGGCCGCTATCATAACATTTAAAAAAAAATCAGTGTTTGGCAGGTTGGTACCGACTAACCGACTGGCTGATTCCCCCCCCACCCCCCCCTCCCGAAGTCTCATGCTTCCGAACCTGTGTGTCTCATCTTTGGCCAGAAATGAAATTTCCACTGTACGTTATAAAATGTGTTACTATTGTGCAACTATGGACTTTGCTGCATCATCTACTGCTCCTCACAATGGAGCAGTACATATTAACCACTTTATTTGAATGTATTGACTTTGTATTCGTGCTGTCCGGCACTCTTTAGAAAAGGGGATTATTGCAAGTCTTATATCTTTCACATTCATTGGATTGTAAATGCACGTACTGAATAGAAATATTGGATGTATCACTTCCTTGACAAGTACATTTTTATCCATCCTATAAACTTTTCAAACAATATTAATCAAATAAACAATAACTGAAAATCCGGTGGTATCTAGCACGGCTAAAACCAATGTGCCGTGTGAGTGTTTGCAAATGGCAGCCGATTGTTTCAAAGAATTCTCTTACCTTTGCAAATTCAACATCATCTGGAGCAATTTGACCAAGTTTAGCAAGCTGAAATAAAGATAAGGCACCATTTTCAAAATTATTCGACTGTATGGCAGCATTTCCACAAACTTTCACGTCATTAAAGCTACAAATATAAAGAAGTGAAAGCATACGATTATTGCATTGAATGAACAGTCATCGACCACACAAACATTTGAACTCACGACCTTTTCTGCTCGCAGGTCGAGTGCTCTGCGCACGTATCAGCTTGAGGCTTTATCAACGTTGCGAAGGCTCTGTTGGCTGCTTGATGTGAAACTCTACAGTGACTTCTCAGGCTATTGTTTGAAATTGGTTGGGTAATGATGCCACCAGCAAACAACTCCAACACATGGACAGTTTTGCAAAATTTAGATGTATGCTTCATAAATATTGACACTTTCAAGTGGCCAGTGAACGTTAGTATAATCATGTCGTGGCTAATACACCTTGGGCGTTGATTTTGTCCACGTTTTTGGGCAAAGCAAGAATGCTCAAAAAATACAACAATGCAAGTTATATTCGGATGAACACCCATATCGGAATGGTGTTGATGGAATTTCACAGTCAATTCAGTGACTTGTTACACAGCAAGCCGTATTTCTACAAAATATGATCCATATCTTTAAAAAGGACATCACATTTGCTATTAGATATTTTTTTTTTATGACTGAGGTTGCCTAACTTGTCATAATTAAGCAACTCGAGTTATATTACCAACTAGTGCAATTTTGTGTTTAGTTTGTGTGTTCCTGCATGTATGCAAAGGTTTCGTCAAGTACTCCAGTTACCTCCCATAGCTGAAAAACCTATCTCAATTTGGCCGATAACATATTAATATGTCCGGCGATGGACTGGCGTTCCGTGGTCGGGTGTATTCCTGCCTTACGCCCTGTGTTTCCGGGATAGGCTCCGGCTCACCGTGACCCTATATAGGATTAAGCGGTTTCAGATAATGAGATGAGATGAGATATTAATATGTAGAGGATGCAGTGTCTGGCAATGTTGGAGTTGGCTTACTATATGGCTGCATTCCCCCTCCAACAGCTCTCTGCAGTTCTACACATCTCAAAGTTGATCTGTTTCTCTCAGAGTGAATGGATGCTGCACGTGTTAAAGTAGTAATTATTATTTAAACTGGGACTTGTTCCACATCCCTGCCCTGTCAAGCAAGCTTCACCTTTTCCTTGAGCTCATCCACGCTATTGCTCTCCAGCACAACCTCCTCGAAAGGCTCCAACACCAACGTCGAAGGCTTCCAACGTCGTGCTAGGACAGCCAGCTGGGACATGCACATCATACGCTCTGGAGCTGTGGAGACACAAACATGCTCAATTCCACCTTAACATCGTATTGCACCTATGACAACATCACCTGCAATGTCTCAGGTTACGTTAGGTTTCAGCCTGGATTGGTGTTTGTTTAAATTACAAGGATCCAGGACTACGCAGCTACCTTGTCAGCAAAGGGACGTGGAGCAAAATATTTTGTTGCACTGTACCAGGCGCCATTGACTGTTCCCTGCCTTTAACCTGCAAGTAGCAGCATTATGAAGTGTGATTAAATAACCCCCACGACACGCATTGCATGGAGAAGCCCTCAACCAGTAGTGGATTCACAAAAGCACCCTCGAAGGAGGCCACCAAAGTCACATGGCCGTACAATAACGCAATCACCGCTCGTGGAGATATGCGGTTCTAGCCCTACAGCCACCCTGGTTAATGCTGTGGGTGTGTTAACCAACAATGCAGGCTTGGAAATAAACGATCTGGTAACACTTGTCATTACACATGAAGCCACACACAGGCGTCATCATCCACATTAAAAAAAATATGACACTTGCTTTCCAAAGCTGTTCTGTTGGGATAACCGTGTCAAGCACTTGTACGCTCATGTTAGAGGCACCTTTAGGCCTTCTGCTGAAGATGCCTCCAAAATGGGGTGAAAATGTCGCAAAGGAGAAGCGCTTAACGTGGCTATCCCAAAAAAAAACTCCTTTGGAAAAGCAACCACCATACATCAAGCCGTGAAAACCAACATCAATATATTTAGACAATATCAAATGAGTCGGAAATGAATGGGGAAAAACAACAATGATAACCTTTATCGCAGACAATACTCTTCAACGAGGTACATTTGCGAAATCACTGCGTTTCAATAACAGCACAAATACCAAACAGACAAAATTATTATTACCTTCCAAGAGTTCCAAAAACACTTCCCAATTGCTGAAGATGGGGATGTCATCTTCGTAGGTCTGCGAGTCCAAAAAGATAGTCCCCGGATTTTTCCACGTTTTCTTCCGCAAACGGAACCTGGTCAATCAATGTGCACACCTTTAGACATCCACTCCTACTTCACCAAACTACGAGACAGTATTGATAGGTTGAAATCAATGTCTGATAGCATAATACATTGTTGCTATCAACTGACATGCATGTGAATTGGTGCTTATGAGCTGAGAAGCAGTGGCACAATGCTTAGCGTACTGTGCAATGATCCCGATGAATAGAGTTCAAATATAGCTCAAGACCAATATTATTGGCACACATCCTAAATGGTGTTGGACCTCCTCTTAGTTCAAATCAGCTTTAAACGAGCACCTGGTGCAGTATGTAGACATGAGCACTGAGGACACAAAGATGGCATGGCATGGTGTTTGCCACCCACACCTCCTTTCGTGGTACCATGCCAACCTTCACAAGGTGCTCGCTAACAGCACTTCACAGTTACAGTCTGTTACGGGGGACCTTTGCCTTTCCTTCCACCGCCCCAGAGTTACAGCAGCGGGGAGCTAAGCGCACACACCTGTCAATGGTCAACCGCAGTCCACACTGCTGCTGCAACTGTGGCAGGAGCTCCTCTTTGGATTGTCGAACAGACATGCCCTTGGCAAACACGGTATCCAGAAGAAACTTGCATGGCTTGGATAGAGGGCATTGCACACATTGCACACGATTACAATCAGACGTCCATTAAACAAACAAATGGGGGGCAGGTGGGGGGTGGCAAAAGGTGGTCCCTTAAAAATGAAAACAAAAATCATGCAGAATAACAATTGTCATTTAGCAGATAAGTATAATGGGGGGTAAGATGTAGAATGGGTTATTACCCAGGTGTTCAATATTAATCTGTTAACTTGTCCTGGGTTTGAGGGTACTCAGTAACTGACCAGCAAGAGCTAATACTTAAACCAACACACACGGAAAGATCTTTTTTTTTAATTGTCGGTGATCAATGTTTTGGTCGATAAATACACACCAAGAATGCATGAACATTCATTAATTGGCTGAAAACAATATATTGGAGGACTACAGAGTTTTGACCATTGTTAGTAGTGCCACAATGGTGCCTAGCTGCTGCCTGCCAGCTTGGCTGTGGTTCCTCACCAATTGCGAGAGAAATTGGAAAATGATGCCACTAAATATACAACCAAAATATTATGGTTATTGTGTTGTTGTAGCATTTATGAATGTACGCATTTATAATGACCAGCATTATCAGTAATTAAAAATAAAGGTGGACAGTTACCATCCATGTATCTTATTTAGATATGCAATGTCTGACATAAGTGACTAAAACGTTCTGTTATTGTAAACATTTGGTGCTGCAATGAAATTATAAAGCGAAAGGCTAATTAAAATCAGTAGGTTTATGTTTTTCTGCCACTGGCAGAAATTTAAGAATGCAATGTTCCTGTCATTTCAGTGAACTACCGGGGACCTACTTCTAAAGCCTTATTTTTTTCTTTTCAAGCAACATTGATCTCACAATGTACGGACAGCATAACAGGATGTAAGACCATTCAATGTACACGTATTGACAGTACATATGTAAACCAAAATCCATTTTTTAATAAACACCAAAAATGAAAATCCAACAAGGTTATAGTTAGGCTCAGGGGTAGGCAATCTTATTCAGGATTAAACATTGGCGTGTGGCCAAGGGTTCTCAACCTTGTTTATCTGGAGGCTCACTTGGCCATTTTATTTGGGTTTGGTCGCCAAGGGCCACTGTGTGGCTCTCACGGCACACTAACGAGGACGGTCACGACCTACTGGTTGCCAATGGTGGAGCTAGTATGGTCTGCCAGATAATACTTCCCCTCTCCTCTCCATGATTTCCAATCATGGTCTGTTTCACTATTTTTTTCGGTGGTGTAATGATGTTTACACAGCTATGCAAGACACAAGCATCACACACCTCAGGCTCCTTTAGCAGCAGCTGGTAAACTTTCACGCGGTACTCCCCTTTCCTAAGAGCGCGGCCAAGCCGAATGGTTACCTGCACGCGCCACGCACACCAGTAAAGTACACGCGTGTATCCACGTACATGCATGGGATGTATAAACCTCACGGTAAAAAAACAATAACAAATGCTTGTACTAGCTGTGGGTATAAGCAACTAAAAAGATTTCTAGGTACAGTGACATACAGATGAACCCTCACCTTGATCACGGTAATAGATGAACTCAGCCACCACAGTGGCAAAGTGGACCCACCACTTTTGGAGATGACGCCATTACATTCGGTGGATTCTCAGCAGAATTTAAAATATGGTGACCATTATCCAACCACAATGACAGTGACGCATTGACTGGTGAGACGCATAACAGAATACGCTCTAACACTGGAATAATATTGTTAGTTTGTTGACTCAGAAAAGCCTCACTGAGTCTCAAGACTATTTCAGGAGGATCCTGCAAGGCTTACAAAATAATAATAAAAACATTGCTCTGTGTACAATACTAATTCAGTTATTTGTAAGTAAATTTTCATCATTGGGATAGTTGGCTAATACCAATTATATTATACGTTTCAATTTTAACTGTGGGACAAAATTGCAAAACCTGGATGAAATCCACAGAAGGGGAAGAACATAAAAATGCTACACACATAAAGGCACCCAATTTGACAAAACTGAAATCAAGCATATATCCTCATCTTAGAAGCACGTGTTACATACTTGGAACAAGATCATCCATACGGCAGATACTCTGCTAACCTATTTCAATAATTACACAACGATGATGTTCACAGTCATAATGATGATGACGGTGACTGTCCGTGATGACTCTGTGCTGACCCGATTGTCGTCGGAGAAGGAGGACAGTGTCTCGTTGAGACGCACGCTCTCAAATTCCTGGTTGTTGGCGTAGACGCGGAAGACCTTGAACTGGCTGGAGGGCACCCCCACCACCGGTTCGAGGTGGCGTTTAAATGCTGCCAGTGTCATGCGTTTGTCCACGTGCACTGTCAGGCCTGGGGGATACAACAAACACAGCTACACATTGGATGGCATTCACTACAGTCTCGCGAGTGTCGAGCGAGAGGGCCTGTATCATTGTGTCAGCTTCAACAGTGCAGGATTGCATTGCCGTGAAATGTACCAGCCACGGCCAGATTTTAAAAAGGACATGCACCATGCATATACACCTACCATACAAAAGTGAACGATTACTGGAAAAAGCGTCACAATTTTAAGTTAGATTGTATTTTCTTAGAACTTCATTTGAAGTCTGTTAAGGACACCATGTAAGGAGATGCATAATCTACTCACAATACTTGCACAGAGCAGCACATACCCGGCATGTTTAAGAATTACCCATGGAAACTAGTTTTGACATCCCTTAACGTAACTTATTTATCCTCTATAACTAGAGAAACGATTTACCACTTTCCCTGCAATGCATTGACATTCACTGCATAGCAGTTAAACCAATAACTATTACTTTTCACAACTACAATGTCAAATGTGCAAAAAAAACATAAGCATAACATCACAAAACATAACGTGCATTATGTATCAAAACCAACGCAGAATAATTGCTTCATACAATAGTCCAAACAAATGTGTTACATTATCTCAACGAAACGATCTATGGCTGAACATTTCAACCTTTGTACATGTGTGTATTAAATTTTGTTAGATACTGGAAAATACAGCCAATGGAAAGCAAACATACTGAAACAAGTATCAAGCACTTTTTTTCTGCCAATCCTCAAACACTTTCATGGGTCAACATGAACCAATAACCTATTTTCCATTATCAGTGCCTGCTTAATCGTGTGCAAGGTCACGGTGAGCACGCACAGGGTGCAAAGCAGGGCTATACTCAGGATGGGACACCAATCCTTTGCAGGGCACTGGGGGCAATGTAGTCCGAAGGTCAATTAACCTAGGCAGCAGCAGTATGTCTGGACTGTGACAGTGAACCAAAGAAACTCATGACATGGGGAGAACATGAAAACACTACATAAAAAAAGAACCTGAGCAGGGAATCGAACCAAGGTTCATGTTGCAGCAGTGCTACTGTGCCAACGTGCTGCCCACCAATAACAATGTTTTATAGTTAAACCTATAATACCCAAAGTTTTTATATCTGCAACAATTCCACAGACCACTTCCCATAGCATTGCAGAGCAAAACTAAACTATTTATCAGGGAAAGCGCACAGAGCTAATTGCTATTATTCAAAGGCAACCTGGTCACACGTTATAGCTCATCGAAGTGCCCGATATCATCATTAATTACAAATTCAGTTTTAGCCAAACAATCCGAATATACTTTTTCCAAATGGAGGAGGTGCAAAATTGAAGGACCTAGAGAAAAAGTAATGCAACCAATGGCAGAAAAAACTCATGAACTGCAAATGTACAGGGATTGACAGGGTTGGGAAAGAACCCCGACCTCTGCGTACCAGGTGAAGGAGATAACATCTGAACACTATGGTACCATCGCTTCCCAGACCACAGGGTGGGTAACTAATGCCCAATTTTAATACTCTGATACTGTACAATTACCGAAGACAAAAAAATAGGACTACTGATATAACAGAAAGTTGATACTGGACCAGTTTTCTTGCTTAAGGCTACTGTAAAAGATAAATCCAGCAGACCCATCGGCTGACAAACCAACTCATTCTGTTTTCTGCAACATGGATTTTTGGTAGGCTATCTACAACCTTCCAAGATGCATTATTATTATTACTACAAAAGGCACATGAGCTGCCTAATATACACTACAGGAACATGTATACATGCTGGAAAGGGGGAGGGGGTCACTAATGTGCTCACCAACCACGACACCATGTGACCTTGGAGATCAGGTGTCAACTTTGTAACAGCAGAGCAGGAAGCGGGTTTAAAGTGTTACGGCAACAACCACACTTATTGCCTGCTATTGCCTACGAACCACTACCATCCTGGAGCTGTTGCCAAACCAACCACGCAGTACAGGTTCGCACCTGAGCTAGGTGTGTGACGATACACCACGGGGGTTTGAACAGCACCTGCTCTAGATTGCAATCGCGGCCCAGCAGCAAAGCAGGTCCCTCTAATGATGGTACCGTACATTTAAACCGGTCTCCGGTGTTTCCCTCCTCCACGGGGCCTTCCTCAGCACGAAAGAAGGTGTAGGCCTGGGCAGCTACAGTGCCCTCTCTCTCCTTGCCCTCATCCTCCCCCTCGCTCTCGCTGCCTGAACCCCGCTCCCTGCGATCCCTCCCCTCCTTCTTGGCTTTTCCCGTGTCCACGCCCGCCAGGGACTTGGAGCGCCGGCTGCTCGTGATCCCGGAGTAAGCGTCGAGCCCGTTTGGCAGGACCATCCCGGCAACTGGCAGCACAGATGACGAAGAGAAGGCCACGGTGGCATCGAGCGATCCGGGGGCCTCAGGTTGCGGTGCTCCAGTGGCACCTACCACCGCCGCGGCTGCAGCGGCTGCCGCCGCCACGTTGCACAGTGTGTCGCTGCTGTGGCTGGAGCTCAGCAGGTCACTGTCTACCGAGCTGGTGCTGCGCTCGTTGTTGAGCTCTGAGTCAGAGCGCTCGTCCGAGTGGCAGCGAGAGTCTGGGTCTGGCTCCAGCTCGGGTTCCGTCTCCGGCGGGGTTGTCCGCCCATCCTCGTTCTCACGGCTGCCAGCAGATGCCGACGAGTCAATGTCCTGGGAGGGCGAGCCCGTTGTCGCATCGCTGTCGCACAGCGAGCCGGCACTCTGTTCGTTATTCATCTCTGAATCCGAATCCAGGGGGCCAATTCGGCCCTGGATTTCACCATCGCCCCGGCCCACGTCGCCCATGACAGGATCCCTACAGGGCGAGCCGGAGGCATCGGCGTCACCGTTGTCCGATGCCTCGCTATTCTCCTGCCGCCGGGCAGCACGCCGTTCTTGCTCCAGCGAGAGGCTGCGCAGCCGTTCCGTGCTCTCCTCCAGGATGGCCTCGACGGTACGGTTACGCGAGCCGCGGTCGCCCTGCTCGCCATCGCGGCCGCACGCGGTGGCATGGTTCGCCTGGCCGTCGGCCTGGCCACCGCGCGGCACGCTGTCCGGTAGTGCCACCAGTAGCCGGATAGTGTTGCCGTGCCGGTCGAGCAGCCGCCACAGCTGGGACTGCGGGAAGGGCTGCTGTGAGTCCGAGGATCCGGAGCTCTCCACGAACACCTGCCGGCGGCACATGCCACCACGACAACTGCTCAGCACCAGCACCATAGCACATCATGGAGACGTTGGGTAAAGTTGGCTGTTTCGTTTGCCAACAACGCATCGAGTCACGCATATAGGAAATTCACCATTTACAGAGACATTGTTGACGATCACTTTATTGGAATGCTGCAGCCATTGTTTATCAAGCTACTGCGTCAACCGCGGTATTGTTGTGTTTTTTGCAATAAAATATAATTATAGAATGTTGAAGCCACTATTCTGCAAGCACAAATTGTAACAAAGCAGTAAGATGAGACCAAGAAAACGGGGCAAAATATGTTATCAAAATGCAATCAATTTGCTATAGTGAATAATGACAAATGCATTATGCAGAGCATGTATCATTGCAGCCCGCATCAACTTATAGACTGAAACGAGCTGACAGCAGATCATGGCCTCAGACTGAAGAGACCAAAGCTAGCTAAACATTTGTTTTCCCGAGTTAGTCTAGTGTCTACACTTGAGTTAAATTACATTACTATATGCATCAACTTTATGACCTGCTCCATCACAACATCACAGTAACAATATTTAATTTCACTGTAAATGTTGACAGTGAAACATGTGAAGCCGATTTAGTATTTATCTCAGTATTTCACACTACAAATATCCAGTTTGCACCTCTCAATGTCAATGACAAATGGTTTTTGCAAAATATAAAACTATAATGCAACTTGGTAAATTTCCATCTGTAAGTAAAACAATGTCGCTGCACTCTTACTATGGTCTGTGTACAATTCCTTCACTAGTTAGAGTTGATGACTAATGTGGATTTTAATATCAGTGGACACATTAAGCCGAGAATGTCCACAGGGCATTCAAAGATAATTACAGCACAGGAATACGATGCCACAATGAGTCAAAAGGGAAAAAACGGGAGAGCGCATTCAAGTTTTGAAATCAGCATCACCTTGTTGCTGCGGAAAAATCCTTCTGACTTTAGAGACTTGTTCGGTACAGACAAGAGGCGCAGGTCATTGTAGTATCGCTCCAGCACCACACGCATATCGTCAACACTCAGCCCCGTCGCCTGCAAAGCACCGACACGTGGTCATCTTACAGAACAGTGACAATGATGAGTGACAACCACAGCGACACGAACAGCAATAGCAATAAATTGCGACCTATTATTCAGTTGCACACAATCGCTTAACACGTCGGTTTAAGCAGGAAATATTACGATTCATAATTAACTTTCGTGTTGCGGCACATAATTTTCTCATCGCGTTGGGATTCCTTGATGAACAGGTGAGAGGAGTCCAGACCAATAGCAATTAGAAAACCGTCCGAGTTAAGAAGTTTGGCATGAGGAAGGGCATACGGCAATGAAATTCTGCTTCAATTACCCTCAATATAATGGTGGGCAACTGGTACGGGGGCCTTCAAGTGTAGGCAGGTGAGAATCGGCTGTGGGTGACTCAATCGTTATTGATTCATTCACTTGCGCATGACATCACTCACCTGCGAAATGAGTGCCTTGAACTCGCTCACTGACTGGCTAAGGTAGGCTCGTATGCTCACACCAGGAGACACCACCTCTGTGACCAGGTCCACCACATGCATCTTCACGGTGACACCTGCCAAGACAGAAATAGGGGACACTGACTCCGCGTAAAGGCAGAGGGTTATGAGACCTGGCAATAACCTGGCATACAAGCTGCTGAAGAGGCACCTGCCACCTAAATTTGACATTGATGAGATGGGATTTGTGCATCATGAATGATTCAGTGTGTGAACTTCCAAAATTTTCGGGTCTGTGAAAACAAAAATGGCAGTACAACAAATAGCGATCATTGTTGAATTTGTCAGCATGTTTTACTTTCGTCACAGTCTCTATCGAAGGATTGAATACCTAAGGAATTTATGGTCTCAGTCTCTGGATTTCATGTCATTATTTGCTTTGTCTCATTAATTAAAGTATGCAAACGTTTTATCACACAAAACACGTTGCCTCCCACTCTTCAGAGCAGCTTGAAAGAAGCCTGATGGTGTCTCCAATGTGGCAGGAAAAATGTCGCAAAGGAGAGGAGGAGCACTTGACAAGGATCTCTTAAACATCAACTCTTTCTCAGTCACTGCAATCTCTAATCACATCAGTTAGCTATTTAAGTATGCATTGTTATTTGGACATGTTAATTCCATGCCGTGATTGTCACGCCCAGGTCTGTGATAGGCAGCAGTCAGTAATCATCACACTTCATTTTCGTACACTCAGTTATTCGTAACATGTATTAACAAAAAACATTGTTGGCAAATATTCTCGTCACTATGTTAATAACAAAGTCAAAAAGTACTGGGTTAACGTGTGGGTTTTCTGCAAGGACGCGAACATCAATTGGGGCCTTCATGAAGGCCAATACTAATAACTTCAGAGAATTTAGTATTCACGGCATTTGTATCATGCAGGTCTATCTCAAAAGAGCTGTGCGGTCTTCCAAATCTATACATGGCGAAAAATTCCACTACAACAGAATATATAGTCGAGGTAGAAAATTATTATAATGAACACACAAAGGTGCATAACATTGCAAGTACAAAGTCTCTAAACTTTCATCAGATGACAAGTTCAAAAGAAATTCATGTGTGTATGTTTGTTGTTTAAGACCGTTGACTCAATTAAATGTGTGCCAAATCGACTGAGTCTGCAGTCGAGTAGTGAAACACACATCAATAACTTCTGGAGAGATAATACGGTGGCACGGTGGTAACACTCAAACCTCACAGCAAGAAGGTTTGATTCCCAGCTTAGGTGCCTTGCTGTGTGAAGTTCGCGGGTGCTATGTATGTCCGCATGGGATTTCACCGGGTACTCGGGTTTCCTCTCATAGCCAAAAAAAAACTATCCGTCTAACTTTCCACGTGACTGCCTTCCCCCTCACCTGCCTCTCCACAGTTCCTCACCCCTCTGAGTTACTCTCTCGCTCTTTGAGCGTTATTGAATACTGTGCAGAGATGCGTTACATGCCGTAAATTATTATTAATGGCCTTTACGACCGCCCACAGCCACCTAGACCGCATATGTGCTGATCGCTAGATGGCTAGGATACGATCAATTTTGAACTGAAAAAACATCCTACAGCTGATTGGCAAGATCCTCTCCAGAGGCGTCATGTGACACGACCAACCAATAGGACCAATGTAAGACTGTAGAAGGAAACCCTGACTGCGGCAATATCTGTTATCTACAGTGTCAAGTCAGCTCTGCAAGGAAGATGAGGGCACATGGACATAACATGGCACCTCCGGGCTTGTACGGCTGGAAGTCTTGGTCCTCCCGCCGGGTTTCCAAAAGGAGGTCGAACACGTAGGAGGACTTGACCCCGCCAAGTAGGGTCCCCATCTGCGTGCCCTCCTCGCCCTCATACGAGCGTTCCAGCGAGTCGTGAAACTCGTCGTACTTGACGAGCCGGCAGCGTTCCATGGGCAGCACCTCCTCCAGATCCAGCAACTGCACCGAGAAACTTGCGCGTGAGCATTCAACTACGCGATGGGCGAATGCACCGGGGGTGATGGTTGCCGCACGGTAGGAGGTGCGGCGTGGGGATGCGTGGACGGAATGCACGTTGGAAGGAACGTGCAACGCGTGCAGAGTTCGTGACTGCGCTGCACCTCTTAGGGGGCTGTGGTCCGACGCACGATTGTGCAATAGGAGGACATGTCTCCAAGTAACAAAGCGAACAAGGTACTTGGGGATAAGGCATTCCCTGAAATGTACACTCAATCACGTTTACAAATATCAGGTTGCATATCAGTAAATTTAATGCAAGCCCAGCAGTATTCACCGCGGTTAGTCATTTGGCAAATAGCATGGTAGAGTCACATGTGGGTACTCCCACCTCTTCCAAGACGTCTGGGCAGCATGACAGAGTAGGGCAAAATAAACTCTACAGTGGTTCTCACAACTTACATTTATATTTCTAGACAACTTCACCCAAGGATCACAAGGCACTGCACATAGCTAAACTAATAATGTAAAAGGTAGAAAGGTAACAGAAAATAGTATCACAATACAAATGATAAACTAAAACGAAATAAAACTCCAGCTAAAGAGAGGCCATATGCTTATTAAAATAAAATACAACAGTAAAAAAGTGCTTTAAGCCTGGGGACAGAAAGCACTGCGCATAAAAGCACTCAAATGATAAAAGACTTAATAATATCAATGTAAATGAATGCTACAAAAATTCAATAGCAAATCTAAATACACTAAAGAGCTACCTTTCGCAGTAGCCCTTCTTTACATTTCACATTTATGGCAATATCTCAATCTGCGACTCATTAACATCCTGGCAACACTCCTCGCGGGCACACGGTAGATGTGTTGGTGCGGCGAGTGCTCAATGCCACAGCACAGACGACACTTGCCTTGTGTGCCAGCTGGGTGGCCTCCTGCAGTGTCCGCTCCTTGTGTACCTCCAGCTTGTTCTCCACCATGGTGTTCTTCACTGGGTGCAAGCAGAACAGCTTGATCTGCAGGATCGCAATGCCGACGATAAGTCCTTGCACCGATACACACAGCACGGTGTGAGCAGGCTCATGCTGATGTTATTTTTCATGAGAAGCAAAGCAGCCTTGTGGTACCTTGCAGGTATTCCTCTCAATCTCACGCTGCCTCTTCTCATTCTCCTCACGCTCCTTCTCCCCGTTCATCAGACGATGGATGTGCTGCGGGAAGTTCGTCACCTCCATGAACTCTGCATCCATCACACCGTCGGACTCCAATCAGTGGGACATCTTACGACCAAAGAAAAATGGAGTAAATAATGTGTTCTGTTTATCCAGGAGTCTCGCCCAGTCAAGGGATTCTTTTTTCTCAGAATGGTTTTGTATTGGGATATATGGCCAGTTCCTTTTACACGTGGATGGACACCAGAATGAGAACTGCTCTGAAGAGGCATCCAGTATGAAAGGCGAAACATTGCAAAAGAAAGAGGCAGGACTCTTGACAGCTATTCCAAACCGTGAAAACCTACAAATACATCAGAAACAAGATTACATGGAAAAAGCCATGCCATCAACGGGATAACTCATAAGTTTACAGGAAAGTCGGTAAAAGAAATTTGTTGTCACCTGTTCAGCTCGCCTCTTACAGGACATGGGGAAAGCTATGGTTGACGAAGCCTACCTCCTAAAGTAGTGGCCACTCTGATTATTACCGTGAGTGTATAAACTAGTAATAAAACACACCATCTGCTTCACAGTGAACATTAAATGATCCCCTGACGTAATTTGCAAGAGGAGACAACTGTGTGCCAGGGTCCACGTTTGTTCAAATTCCAAATGATCTGCTCGTGACTCAATTGTGAATTACATTGCAATTATTGAGCCCTTATGGAAAACTAACGTCACAGGCAAATGAGACTACCTTGGATTTTAGAATGAAACAAAACAAACTCGAGCCTGAAATTGTTGCATGTCAGGTATACCATGAGCAGCTTCACTCTCCTTTATGTAAAAAAAAACCAAGCTACGGCCTGTTAACTTAAATTCTTTTGCGATGGTATTTTATAACGAGAAAGATTACTATAATAATAATTGCATTTATAAAACGCCTTTCACTCGAGTGTCACAAAGCGCTGCACAGAGCTGCGGGGGAAACGGCATGTCAACAACATCAGGACAGTTCAACTGAAAGTAAAATAGTAGCAATAAATTATAGGACATAAAGTAAGCAGGAAAAATAAAACAATTCTTCAACAAACAAGGAAGGAATAAATGTTCCCGAGCAGGCGCAGGTCGGCAGAAAGCCATCATCCCGGCACGACGACAATGAGCCGCATCAACAGTCCTTAAGGAACAAGTGAGTCTTGAGACGAGATTTGAAGATGCCCAGAGACTCAGACGACCGAATCTCCAATGGAAGGGCATGCCAAAGTCTCAGAGCAGTACGCGATAGGCTCTGTCATCCATCGAATGGAGGTGCGATTTGGGCACATGTAGCAAGCCTGTATTGGAGGATCGGAGTGGTCAGGTTGAGGAGGGTGCGTGGAGTAGGTCACGGATATATGTTGGAGCAGAGCCAGTGAGAGCCTTGTAGGTGAGAAAGAGGATCTTGAATTCAATCCTGTATTTAACCGGTAACCAGTGGAAAGACAACAGTTCTGGGGATATGTGATCGTGGATGGGTGTGCGAGTGAGGACACGTTGGAGACGATTGATCAGGTAGGCAGGGGTGCCAGGGAGCAGTGCTTTACCATAATCGATTTTTGAGGAGATTTGTATTATCTTCTTAGCATCGGTGGGTGAAAGGATGTTGCACAGTCTGGCTAGATTTCTGAGCGAGAAATAGGCTACCTTCGTCACCTTGTTGATGTGTCTCCATAATGACAGATTAGCGCAACCACACAACACGTCTGAGTGCAGCATATCAATTACACACTCCGCAAGTCAATTGACAAGTGTGTGTTTGGAGAAGCCATCCCCTGTGAGAAACTAAGTGACTGAAATGTTACACCAACACATGAATTGCACCTCTTGTCTGTGGATGAATGGATAATGTTGTTTGAAGGGGAAAAGTGACGAGCAAATGAGTCATGACCAATGGCACAATGAGGACTGATGGGTGAATGATGTGCAGAATATTTCTTTGTGTGCAGCACAAGCAATGGCACACATCTGCACGTGTACTCACTCGCATTCTTGGGCGGTTGTATTTGTCGATAGATGAGCATGTATGCATTAGTGGAGCTGCAACACAAGCAAAATGAAAAACTCAATTTGTTTCCTTATGTTTAACAGCTGCTATTCACCGATAAATAATGGTAACATAACCCCGGCTTTTGTACCAGGTCACGGGACTGACTTAAGTGTCATTATCTGATTAAAATGACTGATATAGCACTTGTGCTCTCCACTGCTGCCAACTTGCTGCATTTTAACAATCAATTGCTCCGCTTATTATTTTTAGTGCTGACATTCAGCCTACATTGTTGTTGAATTGTAACTGCCTCAAAACTGCCTAGACCATCCTTCACAGTGGCCAATCTCGACACCGCTGGTTCTGGTCATCGGCAAATCCAATGAATTCCTCATCCTTCTATACCACATCAATCAATTTATGCTGGAGGCAGTGCCACACCTGTTTAGCCCCTTGTACCCAGCCAAACATACTTTTCTTGGGCACGTGGTGGCTGTGCATGTGGGCAATATGATCCATGTCATGTCTTGCCTGAGTTCACAGTGGCAGGCAGTTCTTCACGCAGCTTATTCAGGTGGTCATTTCATTACGGGTCATGACTTACGAGTTGTATTATATGCTTATACACTACGTAATGTAAATGCTTACTGCGAATCCATTCCCAGGGAAGGATAACGGAGAAATCAACTTCAACGCAAGTGCGCGGGGAATCGAAAGGTGATAATCGGGAAGTCAACTTGGTGGATCGAATCGATACCAACTGAAAGTAACGTGTTGTTGTTAGGCTCTAAAAAGTCATTATGTCTGTAGGGAATCTGAGAGCATCATCTATGTTCATATAGTTGGTTTACATTTCTATTTGGTCTATACGTAGAATGTTGTGATTTACTAAGAGATTAATCAGTTACAACGTAACGTTCTTTGCAACATGCCTGCGGTCAGCTGCGTTGTGATAAGACAATTCACGAGATTTATAGGTTAGACATTATCAGTTACAACGTAACGTTCTTTGCAACATGCCTGCGGTCAGCTACGTTGTGATAAGACAATTCACGAGATTTATAGGTTAGACATTATTGGTTCTGTTAAGAATAAGGACAAGGCAACAAAGTGATGTATTGATGTATGCAAGAATTAGCCTATGTTCCAGCTGTTATGCTCTGCAGAGTTTGATAAGTTACGGGTGGTTCCTTTTGAGGTTGTGAGGCAGTTGAAATGCTGTGATTCATTGTATGCACAGGAATGTTTCAGTGAGTGATATTACTGTAATATTATTCATTACGTTCTTTACTGTTCAATTTTACCAAGCATCACACAAGTGCCAGCTTACGTAGAAACAATTGTAATTCATGCTTCTCTATTAAGTAAAGTGAGAGATAGATGTCATATCCTAGCTCTGCGTCTTTTTTGTGAGGAAGCATTGCTGAACACTCTGTTTAACCTTGCGACACTGCTTGGAGAAGACAGACCAAACGTCGTCTTTAGTAACATGTATTCCAATTGCGTTACTGGTCATATTAAGGCGGCAAGATGTGTCCATTAGCACCTCACACAGTGAACAGTGCTTTTTTAATAAAAAATGGCAGTACTGAGAATATCCTTCAGAGCCTCAATAGGTAGTATGCCTTTTCTCTATAGCCTGTCTTTGGGTGCTTGTTCCATGGAAATCAAACCACAGAGGGAAAATGCTGATTTAGGTGACAAACCATAAATAATGAACATTTTCTGATAGCATGGGTGATCACACTAAAAGCATTGTCAATACACTACACCAGAGAAACTGTGTTAATTGTCGGTGGCGTTTATTAATAAGATTAATAAAATTTGCATATCTGGTGGGCTTTTCTCCCGAAGGTCACAGAGCACTGCAATTACATTCTTCAACCCATCCACCACATGAAATGCTAGCTGCCTCACTAGGAATTAAATTAATCATGTGGTGATGCTTCATTTGCAGTTGTATCCCAAGCACAAACAGTAAAGGACTTCACACAGTCGTAAACATTGTGTTCTGTGAAATAGCGCTTGACAGGTAAAAATGTGGAAAATGGCCCTTTCCTCATAGCACAAAGTTCACCTCGGTGCTATGAATATACATGCTATAAATGTAACTCCATATTATACATATTTTGATCTCAAAGTAGTTATTGTTGAACATCTTGAGCGTTTGCAATTTAACCTGCTGCTTGTCACAGATGAACATTGCTTTGATAATGTAATACACAGTGCCCGATTGTGCTCGAGTGATACTAAGACGGCTGTTGTCGGGGCTTCCCAGAGAAACCCACCTGCTGAACGTGTTGGAGTAGTAGCTGCGGTTCCCTGTCGCACCCCCATACGTCTTCCTGATGTCATCCTGAGTGATCTGCAACACAGATGGGACGAGAGACAGACAAGGGCCGTGAAGTTAGAAACTGCGTAGATGTTTTCACAGAAGCATATTTAACTGTAGGGTGGTGCGGTGAGGTAAGTGGGTAGCAGTGCTGTTTCCCAGTATGTATGTTCTCCCCATTTATACGTGGGTTTTTTTCCAGGTACTCCAGTTTTCTCCCACAGTCCAAGACACGCTGCCTAGGTTAATTGACCTGCTAAATAAATTGCCCCCAGTAACTTGCGAAGGACTGGCATCTTATCAGGGGCATAATAGCGCTACCTTGCACCCTGTGTCTGCAGGGATAGTTTCTGGACCCCCACAACCCTTTTCAAGATGAAGTGGGTACTGAGAATGATAATGGCATTAAACGTTATCAACATATGTGCGTGTACATTACACACCACTCATACACACGTAGATCATTGCACTATTTTACTGTGGTCATGACGGAAAGCCTCTTAAAAATTTAACACCCCTGTGCTCCTAATAACATTGAACAGTCAAATTAGCATAATGCTGCCATGAAATGAAGACATTTCTATTTGGAATTCTTAAAGAAAACAATATACAACACAGGAATCAGAGAAGCCTTTTAAAAGTGATATTACAGAACTAATCTCAGGACCTCCTACTCCATGGGTCTTTGGCTACGCTGCACAGCTCTCCAATGTGTTTTCCGGTTCTACCGCACACGAGTTTCGACGTTTTGCTCCACGTGCTCGAAGCTCCTTCAGCAGTCAAATTCAGCTCCATGTGCAGGGAAATGACGGACATTGTGTTGAAAAGCACGTGGTGTAACCTAACAACGCTCTGGGCAACCACACTTCCAATATGCTTTCAGTTGTCTCTGATCCACACTACGAGGTGTACCCACTCACATGCCATGCTATGGCCGTATTTGTCACAGGACAAACAGCACTGTGATCATCGGAGCTAAGATGTACTTAAGTCATTATCTTAAATCTTGCTCAATTGAGCACAGCTATGCATGTTGTTACCTTTCAAGCCAACCGATTTTCTATGGTGTACCACACACAATGTAAGCTATGTGAAAAACACAAATTAAATTTAACTGACTTTTTATTGCTTCTTTATTGGTGACCAGGCTGATACCACCACCTCGGGGAAACTACTTTCATGACAGGTGGCCGAGGCCTGGATTAAAACCCGAGGCCTCGCTCAGCAGCTTTCACTTGGCGATGGGAGGTCGCGAGGGGGCTCACCCTGTTTACATGCTGGTCATTGAAGCTGTACCACTGCCCGTCACTGAAGGACTTGATGTACGCATAGTAGTGGCCACCGGCCGCACTGCCCGAGTGGACCATGATGGAAAAGAGCTCGTAGACCCAGGGTCCCTGCTGCTCGAGACAGACCGTGCACCGGATCACTGTGTTAGCAGCGGTCAAGCACACAACACCGCTGGCGACCGCTGTCACCGTGTTATTACCCCCCGGGGAATGTGTGCCATAAAGGTTCGCTGTGGAATTGCAAGCAAACAACTGGATTGCACAGCAAATGCATGAGACTCCCAACCCCCTGGGCTATGATGTGGCCAAGAGAAGGCAGTACAGAGAATAGGCTCTGATCCTTCCACACTGATACTTGAGGGGTATCTCCAAGTATGTGTTGGTTGCCTCGGGATGCTTTGTTGCTAACTCCCACACGCTTAATGATTTACTTAAAACCCGTTAAGTAGGTCCTTCCTCATGAATGGTCTTCACAGTGGGTGTGGTTTCCCCTTATTGATACACTATTATTATAAAATCAAGCCAATGTTTGCATGCCAAAAGCATTACCACATTATTCACCACAATAACACATTCAGTTTTTCAGGAAATAAGCATTAATGAAATTCCACAGTAAAGCAACTCCACAATAAATGAGTGTAAATTACCATAGTATATTTTTAAATTAAAAAGTGTTTTAAGCTCAGAGATGATGCAGATACAAAAACATAATAATGTTATTATCAAATGTATACCAAGTGTCACAAGTCTGTTGAAAATTAAGATGCTGAATGTATATTTCATGTCAATACACAAAAATGTGTTGCCTACATGCGATACAAGATGCTTGCTCAATGCTGTCAAAACAAATTAACATCTGCCCATTGGAGAAAGCTGTCTAGGATTAACGGTTAGCATACTGGACTTTCCATCTGGAGTCTTTGCTAATTTAATGGGGTCATCCTGCACAGAATATTTAAAAAGTGATGCAAAGTTGTTAAATGAACGCCATCCCTGTCCACGTGTGGTATATAAAGGTAGACCGCAGATAGTTTATCATCAGATCGTGTGTGGTGGGTTAAAGTGGGGTACTCCCACCACTACTGTGATGTCTAGTCAGGAGGGAAGAGTAGGCCAATCTAACTCCAGCAGTGACGTGAGTAATTAGGGTTGCCCCTTTCCCTTTACAGCACAAAGTACATGTTTTCTTCAGCCGTCACAAACGACGATAACTTGGAGAGCAGCGACACACTTTGCCAAAGGCTCATAAGATGCAAGTCCTGTTCTTCAATGGAAACATCGGCCACATCGAGGGCAAGTGTCTCCGTTGATTGAGCCATGTTGTCTTTTGGCTGACGTAAAGTTGCCAATTGTTTTCCTTCTATTTTTTCAATGGTCTCAGATTCAGCACTTTTTCACTGTACACGAATATCTGCAATGTCCATCACGTGGCCACAACATGCATTTCAGCATGACTATATGTGATCGAATCTCAAGCTGCAGTACAAACAAGAGGTCAGGAGTCTACAGGGCAGGTAGGAGAGTTGAGCAAATGGAGAGGTGCCTGCATCATTATCTACCATCAGACAACACCTCCGCTCACCTTGGCAGCGACGGGTTTGTAATTACGATCACCCAGGCTGGTGTTCTCCAGGTCGATGCCCTCATCAACGGCATCCGCGTAGTTGAAGTCAGTGAGCAGCTGGTCGCTGTGGCAGCTGCCCTCATTCTCCGCTCCGCTGTCCGCACAGCTATCCGCCTGCCCGCACTTCTGTTTGTGCGCAGCACAAAACACAGACGTACATGAGTGAGATTGTGCATGTGTATGGAATTACCGAACACTAGTAAGAAAAGCAATACCGTATTAAAGCTCGTTTTGGGTGGCAAAGTGACGCAGTGAGTGGCGCTGCATCTCACAGAAAAAAGTTGTGGGTTCAATTCCCGGTTTGTGTGCCTTTCTGTGTGAGTTTACATGCTCTCCCCAGGTGCGTGGGTCTTCACTGAATAGGTCGTTTTCCTCCCCGAGTCCAAAGCCATGCAAATGCCTAGGTTAAATCGGCCTTTGGACAAAATTACCCCCTGTGCCATGAAATGAACTTGCATTCCTTCCTGGGTATAGCCTTGTGCCCCGTGTCTGCTGGGATAGGCTCTGGCTCAACACGACCCTCAACACACTCAAGTGAGAATTGATAAATGAATAAATTCTTCATCTTGAAAGGGTTTGTCAGCTGAAGTGGGGTTCGCTTTATGAGTCTTATTTACTTTCCACTTCTTTAATCCATCGCCGTCTCTTCGAAATCACACCGCCGCGAGCTCTCACGTTTTCGCTGCACTGCAAAGTTTACCTCCTCCTCGGGGGCCTCGATGAACGCGTTGAGGTCCAGGTGATCGGGAAAGGTCATGCGGTCATTGAGCTTAATGCGGTGTAGTGTGGAGTAGTCAAAGTCAAACCGCTTCAGCTGCAGCGACAGCAGGTATGGGAAATAAAGGAACTCCAGACCCTGTGGCGAGACAAGAGAGGACACGCAACACTGTCGTGATGCTTTACTGTCAGACAAAAATACCATAACATTTTGCCCAGCTGGTAGCAAAATAAATAAAAGATTAATATCTCAAAATGTCAAAAGAGTATAAACCTAGACGTGAATGCATTCTTTAAGTGCTGCTATAAGAGGCAACTGATAAAAACCAGAATTTATATTGTCCCACGAAGATATATATTTCCCAAGACAGCTCTCAACAAGAGGACACTGCAGAAAAAAAAAACTAGTAGCAACCCTACTGAAAAAACACATTCAGCTAAAATGTCAGTGACAGTAAAAAAAAAATGTTATTTTTTTTAAATCGAACTGTTATTTGTTCAACCACACCACGAGTTCACCTTGTGGGCATCGCATTTCTTGCTGCAGCGCTCACAGAAGTACTGGTTGGTGCCGTCCAGTGTCTCAGGCTGCACAAACGCCTGCAACGCATCCTCCTGCCAAGCCAAATGCACAATACAATGTGTCGCTGTACAAAACTCTACACTACAGCCCTGCTTAAAACAAACGGCAATATCACTGCATAGCGGTTTATAGCATAGCACTCTAATGGTACAAGATTTCACCGCGCAATGTATGAGAATTGCTCTCCATAACTGTTCTTTAAGGACAGGTATGTGGAGTTTCTCCTCTTGTTCGCAAAGTTTCCCCTCCCATGTTGAAGCATCAGCACTGCCTTATAAAACCTCTATATAACTGTAGAGGGATTAAGAGTACAACACTGCTTAATATAAACCACCATAATACTACACACTCCTTTACTGCAAAAGGCCTGCTTAACTCTAAGACCTGCTCATCACTCTTGGTTCTTTACAGCAAAGCACAGTCTAACACAAACTACTGTTGCACCGCCCCACAATATAGGATTATCCGCAGTGCTGCTGCGCTTAGAACGCGGAACTAGCAATTATAAGATTGCAATTTTCGACCATTTTTGGCGACGTCGATAACGGCACGTTTTTGGTAAAGGATGGATGACAACACGTGGATGCTCACCACACTAGTGTACGCCTGATTGGAGCCAAACGGCCGGATGGCAAGAGGGATGTCGTGGTAGGTGTCGAGACGGGAGCTCTCATGGCCGCACTCCAAGCAGCGCACATAGTCCTTCAGCTGGCCTTGGTACAACAAGTTGATTAGATTTGCCTAGTCAAACCGAACACAGATCACACACACACACACACACGAGCAACACCACATAGCGGCACGTCAAGAAAATCGACCACACATGAAGGTAAAATTATTGCCCTATCTTCGAAAGTTTCACCAAGACTTTAGAGCTGTATTTCAGTACTGCAAAGCAGTGCGATACTTGGATAATTCAGTTTCCTAAGAAAACACATTGCTGTACTGCCATAGCCTGGTTATCAGCCAGCCTGATGATTTCATTTTTAGAAAGTGTGCACAATTCGCCAACCCCTGCCTCCAAACCACATTACAGGTATGGGCCATCATGTTGCATGCATGTATTGATGCTTACAGTGGCAGGTGAAACCACGAGGATGCATTTACACGCATGAATATATATGAATGCATGTATGCTGAGGACTGCCAAAGGTGCAAAGACCCGAATGTGAATACAATGATACGCATTTGAATATTCATCAACTGTAGCTCTAACAATCACCATAACAAAATGATCAATTTAGAAGAAATATGTTTTCTGTTCGACCGTGTGATGCATGTCTAACTAAAGAAGGCTGGCCACAATCGGATCGCAGTGCAACGTAGTGAAGACAGCAAAAGCCACGATCATGTTATATGGCATAATGCAGCAATAAACAACACAACCATTATATCCTCAAAGTAAATAAGGGATTTAAACTGTTCACCATAAAGCGAAGGCAATCCCGTAATCTGTAGGAACTCCGACTCCAACTTGCAGCAAGACTTAAAATTAGCCAATATTTCTCATGAGAAAGATAGCTCCTAATGCGGAAGGAGCCAAAGCATTTAAAATATGCAATATTCGTTTTGTACAGTTAATAAATCCAGAGGAGATGATGTGGATCTGTCGAGCCGAGGAGGTATGGTGTCATACCTGCTCCGTGTTCTTCCACTTCTGCTCCAAGGCGTCGAACATGACTCGACACAGTTCCTGGACATCATGCTGCTGCCACGCTGAAACACAAGTAACACAAACCCTTATAGCTGCTCATTGTCTAAACCACATTGCGTTCAGGCCTGAAGGTCAAGCAAATGCACTGTGCCAGTACATCCCACCAAAGCTTCATTACCACTGCCAGCATCCTCAGTTAAGATCGACTTTCCAAGGTTTGATGTTAGAGCATGCCACAATCTAGCTTTAGGTGCTCAGTTTGGTCACTGAAGTCTGGGTGACAGCAATGACTATTGGTAACCTGCCCTCTTTGATTCTGGTCAAGCACCCCACGGTCATTGCAACGCCATGATTACTAAAATGGAGCAAGCGTTTGTATGATTGTCTGCACTTAAGAATATCGGGTTCGAATCCTTCATAAGTACAAATTGTATCTGTACAACACAAGGATTTTATGATGTATCAGCTTCACTTCATCCATATTGATGACTCAGACAATTTCAGCTTTAAATTCCCATTTTTGCACTACCCAGGTGTGGAATTGCGAAAACCTAGTCACTGTGGGAACACACCCAGGTTTGCATCCCCCTTAAAACAGGGGCCTGGGGGTCCTCCAAGAAATTTTGAGTTTATGACAATGCATTTCCTGCATTTCTGAGACTTCTGAGATGTAAAATAACGTTAAGAGTTAACTCCATGAAAGCCTAATACGTTCCCTGTGGTGGTCTCAGTCTGGGAATGGCGTTAATGTGCGTTCCCACCCAACTTCACTCCTGGCACTATCATGAAACCCCTGTAGACACTCTTCTGCCTTTATTCTAACATCAGAAGAATGTGGTACATGCTCAGAACAATATTATCCTTAGGGCAAATATCACCCATCATTTCAAACATCACCTGCTATTTTACACATTCCAGAATTATGTGTTTAATGTACGATGTGTTCTCTGCGTTTAGTGCAGACCAGTGCTGCTAAAGAGTGGGGTGTTACATAACATCGTATTGTAAATAAAAATGTGACATGGTTTAAAATCGATGCAAAATATGAGCCAGTGAAGGGCATGGTACGCTGCCGAAATGAATCACCGCAGCTCCTCGCTTACCTTCGCTGCTGTCCCAGCCAAAGCTGCGGGTGAGGTCAGTAGTCTCCACAGCACGCTTTCGGCTCGTCTGCAGCTGCACGAACAGCCTCTGCAGCTGAAACGGGATGGACTTGTCCCCCTCCTCTTCTGAGCCGTCAAACTCCCACCTGCAGCACCGTATGCGAGGGCACAGCGAGAGCGAGCATGGCACGCACTTTAGCCGGACAATGCCTCCACCGTGGGTAACAAAACATCACAAGACGGAAGCAATGCTCGACGTGGCTATCCCCAAAAAACAGCTCGAGAGGAATTGTCACGGTAAAGAGTCAACATTGTCACCAATGATGGAACTATCTACAAGGGAAATGCATACCACAATGCTATTAAAGTGACCTGTAAATTTAATTTATATTTAATGGCAAAAAAATACATTGACAGGTGTGAGAATGAAATTAAATAAAAATGTAACAATTAATGTAATGCTAAAAAGCTCTAATGTATGCTCATTCTGTTATCATATTATACATAAGGAATGCGCCTTAATATTGCCCATTAGCTGTGAAGCAAGCTTTACCTTGAAATAACAAAGGCTTGTTCCCAATGTCATGGCTAAAAACTAGTAATTTAGCACGCAATTCCTGCCTGTTAGAAAATCAGTGGTAAACACATGTCTAGGTAAAGAAAAGCAGCCATGGCAAAAATATTTCTAAGCTGCACAGATACAGCAAAATACAACGTGGTTTGATGCTCATTAATCAACTAGGCATGAACTTAACTTAACGCCACAGTATCGAAAAACTGTGTACAAAATCCCTGAGGTCATTTCGGTTATTGCAGAGTAAAAATGTGATATTTTTGCCAGGCTAAGTGTTGCACGTGATTGGACGCACATGTTAAATCAAGAGGCCACCGGACTCCCTTTGGTCCACAATGTCACATTGATTTAACCCATGTGCAGGCAACATGAGAGAGCTGACCTACCCACCAAAGCCAAACGTGTGTGTAAATAAGTTCGTGGACATCCAAACAAATCTCACATAGCACTGACAGTCACTCGTTTCTCTATACTTTGTAATTTACATTTAAGGTATTATTAATTTATTGCATGATATGGGGAAATGAACTGCTCGAGTAGTGAAAAGAAAAAGATAATATTTCATTGAAAACTTGCAGTTCGTTATAAGACGATGAAGAATAATTTTCATCTGGTCAATTAATGTAATGACATAGGTTTTGAAAGCTCGATTTATGAGAATTCCTCTTAAAAAATGCTTCTGCAAGATAGCTGTGATCAGCAGTTCTCCTCTGTCATTTATAATAGCTTACTCCCACACATACCGTATTCCTGAAGATGCCGCCAATGTGGAAGGCCAAATATCATGAAAGCGAGATTAAATATGCTTGCCATGGTTATCGTGAAAGAACAGCTCTAAAGAGCAACTGTTTCAGACAACTAATTTATGGAAAATCTATTTCATGATTTGAACTTGAACTACCAACACAATTTTCCAATAATAGCAGCTCAGGCTCAAAGCAATGGTAACATCTCCCCCTAAAATAATGTCCTGCCCAAGGTGGATCGATTCCCCTGCCTCTGCACTTTTATAAGCAGAGTTTGTGTGTTCTTCCCCTGTTCTGCGCGGGTTTCCACCGAGTGATCTGTTTATCTCCCACAACTAAAAAATACATTTCTTCATTCATTAGCTTGTAGATATCATAATATACAGGATGTGTCTGGAAAATGTTGGCACCGGCTAACCACATGGCTACCTTGCCTGTCCCCAGTTTTCTGTAGTTTCCTTGTGCCCCCAACTCTCTCACGCTTCGAACAAATACCGTCAACATTGAATGAATATGGGCATATTATAAATTGTGATAGAAAATTATTCTTATCTGCAACGTACCTACCAGGTCACGACTAGTGCAGGAGCAAGGTTAGCACTTACTTGTAGAGAGCATTGCGGAACTCTGGAGTCATGTACAGGGTCTGCAGGAGGCTGTTCAGATAGCAGGTCATGGCCTGATTAACGAGGCCCACATAGCCTGCAAAGGAAATGGATGCAAATTATACAACAATCAGGACATATCTTTAACATTTCAAGGAGCGAAACAGTCTTTTTGGGGATCCTCATTGGAAGTGTTTTGAAAATACGGTGGACTCTGGTTGTTTGAAGTAATGATGGGTGGTTTATATCTCATCTCTCATCTCATTATCTGAAACCGCTTAATCCTATATAGGGTCACGGTGAGCCGGAGCCTATCCCGGAAACACAGGGCGTAAGGCAGGAATACACCTGACGACGGGACGCCAGTCCATCGCCGGGCATTGCGGGACAATTTTAGTCTGCGAGCCAATCAACCTATCCAGGAGCATGCTTTTGGACTGTGGGAGGAAACCGGAGTACCTAGTGAAAACCCACGCGGACACGGGGAGAGCATGCAAACTCCACACAGAAAGGCACCCGAGCCGAGAGATTCGAACCCGGGACCATCTTGCTGTGAGGCGTCAGCGCTAACCACTGGGCCACCGCGCCGCCCGGGTGGTTTATATGTCAATGGTAAAAATATTCATTGCAATGTGAAATATAATGATGGTTGCCGACAGACCCACAGAGGTAAAGCTATTAACACAATAATCCACAGGCACAGACTATTATATTGTACATCACTGTACACAAACCATATTAAACCCTCCCCAGATACAAAATTACATTTGTAAACCTGTCCTCACATAGTCCTATTCTACCAAATGATAACATTTTACAATCAGATCATCAAGGGCTATGTTTCATGCAAATATATCAAGCCACCAATTCAGACGTCTATGCGGAGCTAGAATGTGCTAGTCCTAATTTACCAGATTATGTTTACAGCTACAAAGCAGAGGCCTACAAAAATCTATAGATATCCCTATGAGCGCTCTATAATGTTGGGGCCAGGTGAGGTAAGCGAGCACCTATTAAAGTAGCACAGTGCAGGAAGGAGATGGTAGTGTGACAATGGTTGATGTCCACATTCAGAAAAAAATTAATCGCTTTTAACAGCCCCAATAGCAACGTGCCCACAATACACGTGTGCTGCAGCAGAGGGCATCTGTACATAAGCAGTACCAAAGTTCAGCAAAGCTGACAGAGAAGTTAATATACATCACATATGGAGCTATTGCCAACTTTTGCGTGGCAAACTATACTAGAATATGGTGGGGTTGGTAGGCAACAGCATTTAACAGGAAATACTCACCAGCATTAGGGAACAGCAGTAATGCAGTGGTTCACCACGACTAACACCTCCCACTTGAAAAAACCTACACTGACTAGTATGGTGAAGTATGGTTAAACGACCCCCACCACCACCACCACCACGTGACCGAAAGGAATGGAGCAGTTTCATCCAGCAGTAGCTTTCCACATAGGCTGGATAATAGACAATAAATTGCATGTTGTGCCATGGTACCGGTCTCAGACTTGCAAAGAACTCCATAAGCAGGGCCGGTGGCATCGTTGGCACAAGTTGTGACACTTTCACTGGGTGGTGAGCTGGTCACCTTCTCGTGGCCATTCTCATCCATGCCGCCTCCACCCCCGGGCTGTTCTCTACCTCCACTGTCATTCTGAGAACAGAAGTGTCACAAAGGCCTGTGGTTAACTGAATGGCCAGGGGTCAATCTCAATCAGATTCTCCATCCTCATTCAGAGACAATGGCAGCATCATGAATAGGCATCATCTATAAACAGCGGTAAGAGACTCTTGTTTAGGATTGTGGGTGTCCTAGTCGAGTGAAATTAGGCCCAACTAGTATAATCACTCAGTCATATTTGACGCTGTATTTCAATGGTTCTCAAGACTTCACCGAATGCTCCAATGGTGCAGTTGGTTGGGAAAATCCTATCAACGTTCAATGATTTATAATTAACCAAGTACAGCCTTTGGGTACATCCTTGACAGAATGACACGTCAAAAAGTCGAATGTGAGAATAATACATCACATTGCACACACTAACAGGCCTACTTTCATTGAAGATTGGTTTAAAGGAACCCAGACACATTCAGATGCAGACATGACATTCTAAACATAAATCATCCTTTTCATGGACCGACTGACAAGATAAAGTGGGAGAGCTACACATTACACCATATCCTGCCTGTGTCATCCTGCAAAATGCGTACAAGCCACACTGTCGAGACTCAGGATATTAAAACTGGTCCACTGTCTGCCCAATGAAATGAACGGTGCTAGAAAACGGTGTTTTAGACTGTCAATTGTACATAATAAAGTACTTTTTGGGTGGGTCATGAAAAGTAACAGTATTGTAAATTCGCATTCACCTGACAGCCAATCAGTATGGTTGTTGCCATGTAAACAGAATGTGTCAATTCTTTACTTCAGCAAATAGGTGTTACAGAGCAAAGACCAATAATTACAGTGGAGTATGACGTTCCACTAAATAATTGCATTAAGCTCCGCCAGAATCCCTTAAAGAGGTCTGGAGATATCTTCCAGATTTTAATCTGAAAGAGGGTCATGATGTCATTATTGTGTACCCACAGGTAAGATGGACCCATAGGGAGCAAATAGTATATTGGGATGGATTTTAATACATTATCTAATATTCAATTACACATGTTACAAATTACACGAGTCACGTTCAATAAGTATGAAGATTATTAGCGATTCTCAATAACCATTACTGAAATGTTTTGTGGCATTCTAATACAGCTGTGTTGTTTTCATCGGTTTAAACCGATGCTATTTTTATGGAACCTCCCTCCAGGCCTATTAATGAAAGGAGACCACTATGGTCAAGGATGGCTTCACAATAAGGAAGGCGAACCCACAGGCAGAGATTGCTGAGCTGGAACAGGTTGAATACCATTCTTGTCAGTCAGGTGCAAATAATTCTTCTTTCCTTCGATGAAGCCAGCGTCCCTCAGGGACTCCTCTGACTCTCCATTTAATGGTTCCTGTAAGCACCAAACATGTCTTAGCAATCTCAAATTTGTAAAATAAACACAACTCCTTTGGTCTTTTGAAGCATAAGTCAATCACCACACCACCATTCGCTCACGGAAATAGTGACTCAATATTCTGACCGTAGATGTACATGAATGAATCTGAAGCCCAAGTAATATGATCTCTGTTCAAACAACAATAGAGGAGTGGTGCTTAACTCACTTCATGACCCTTGGCAGCAGGATTTCCACACCGCAGATTGGCTAGCTGTGGCAGGCACGCTGGCCAAACATCTAATCAGATATCTGGCATTTGTGCTTAAGAGGTGGATAAAACAAGCACCCTCCATCTGTGGACAATCTGTCCATTGTGACGATTCAGCAAATCAATAATTTGTCCCCATTTTTAATATTCAGAGTGTAATGCTTTTGGTTATCAAGTCTCAATTATACAATCAATCAGTCATGCTGTTAGCCACGAGATAGAATTATTAGGATATATACACAACCTCTAAATTGTTGCTTCTTGCAAGCATGCTTTGATGCATGTACCATGAGCAAGAATGAAATTTAACAGATTAACATTTACCTGCCCACTAAAGGTATTAACAGTTCACCACAATCACTTCCCCTTCCCTGAGCAGGTCAACAATTTGTCACAACACTATCAATACCTGCTTAATCCTATATAGGGTCGCAGAGGGCTGGAACCTACCCCGGCAGACAAAGGACGCAAGGCGGGGCTATACCCAGGATATCATACCAGTACATCGCGGGGCACTGGGGGCAATTTACTCAGCAAACCAATTAACCTTTGCAGCAGCTCGTCTTTGAACGGCAGGAGGAAAACAGAGTACCTGGTGAAACTCCACGCGGACATGGGGAGACAGATTTTACCTCCGGAAAAATTCTCTCTCCTGCCGTGGTTTACTTCCCCGAGTAATCTTACATTAGTTTACAATGTGCCTAAATTGAAAGCAATTATTATTTTATACACGATTCAATGCCTTCAGAATCAACATCAATCAATGTATGTGTGCATTGTTACACCCGTTATTCAGTGCACTTATACTTATAACAACCGTTTGATTGTCTTTAAAGTACCATTGACAGAGGGAGTGGAGGGAGTGGCAGTGAACGACACGGGACAAACTAAAGAGATTGTCCACAGCGGAGAAAGAGCGAAGGGATCAGCTTGCGTACAGATGCTAGGAGGGTAGTGACAACACGTGAGTGCAGCGTTAGCTTTGTGGAGAATGCTCTGCAACTCAGATAAAGCCGCTTCGACTCACGGTCGAATCAGGTGCGAGTGACACCTAGAGGTCTGTGGAGACTACACCCAAGTGAACCGAGTGGGCCTTGAAGTGCAAAAGGTTGAGAAGCCCTGCATTAAACTTAAAGCACTGGGGAAACAAAGTTAACCGACTATGTTGATGCCCACACTATTGCTTTGTGCACCGTGCCGGCATTCGTAGGTACTCGCTACCGGCATGTAGCAGAATGGTCTGTATGGTTACACGGGGAAACTTTTAACATCTCCACTGCATCACAAGATTTGGAAAAAAAAAATCAGTCGACAGTTTGGGGGAAGCCTTCATCATCCATCGGGGACTCAGGGCCGCCTACAATACGCGGTGGTATCGAGCGGCACCGGGAGGCTGACCTTTCCATGCTCGTCGTGCTTCCAGACGAGAAGGAAGGAGGAAGGCTCGTACGACACCTCCGCAGCCACATGCGACTGCAGCTGGCACAACGGCGTCGACGCGGGGAGGTTTACGGTGACGCGCGACGTGTCTCTGCACGTGGTGTCCGTCACGATGCACAGCACGCGAGCCTCGTCTGCCGCATTCACCTTCTGCACCATACGCACAGGACACGCATGTCATGTGCGGCGGTGCGCAAAACGCGATGACGTGCTGGCACAATCAAGCGGAGTAGCGTCGTAGGTGTCACTCACATGGATTTTATCTTCCCTCACCCACCACTTAGTGTGTAGTGCAACGGAGAGAGGAATACGAAGCTGGACAATGTGGTGCTCAGTGTATGACAATTGCAATTAAGAGCAGCTCTTTCAGGAGATGATGAATACCATATGGCTATCCTGAAAGACCAGCTCTTACAGTGGTGAGAAAAAGTTTGTGAACCCTTCAGATTTTCTGAATTTCTGCATGCATTTGACATTAAATGTTAATCAGATCTTCATTTAAGTCCAAATAACATTTACATTTCTGAAGTGCCTTTCACCCAAGGGTCACAAAGCACTGCATAGGGCTGTTGAGAGAACGAGCAACTCTCGTACAAGATAAAGAGGAGCAGAATAACCAAATAGCACGTAACAAATCCACTTTTTCATGCATTTATTGAACAAAATGATCCAACATTCAATTATTCTTTCAGAAGAAGTACGTGAAATTTTACATTCAGTAACTGGTGGCAGTCCCTTGAACAGCAATAACTTCAACCAAACGTTTCCTGTAACTAATTATCAGTCCTGCACTTCGGCTTGAAGGAATTTTGGCCAATTCCTCCCTACAGAAAGTGCATGGGCATTCCTGCATAATCTGTTCACTTCCAGTTCTGCTAGAGTATTTAAATTGGGTTCAGATCTGAATTTCGACTTCGTCATTCCAAAATGCGAAAGCTCCTCTGGATCAGCCATTGTTGTAGATTTACTTGTGAGTTTAGGATCGTTATCTTGCTACATGACCCATTCTGTTTAACTTCATCTTATGGACTGATGCCCTAACATTCTCCCGTAGACTTTTCTGGTAGAATCCAGAATTCATGGTTCAAACCATGATGGCAAACCGTCTAAGTCCAGAGCCAGCAAAGCATCCCCAAACCGTGATACTCCCACCACCATGATTTACAGTTGGGATGAGGTTCTTCTGTTGGAATGTAGTGTTTGGCGTTTGCCAAACATACTGTTTCTCATTTAAGCCAAAAAGTACCACTTTATATTCACCTGTCCACAGTCCAAAGACACGCTACTGTCTAGGTTAATTGGCCTGCTGAGTAAACTGGCCAAAAAAGTACCCTACGATGTACTGACGTCACATCCTGGGTATAGCCACACCTTGCACCCTATGTCTGCTGGGATAGGCTTCAGCCCCCCTCGACCCTGTACAGGATTAAGTGGGTATTGCTAATGACTGACTGACAGACCTTTATTCCATTAGCCCTATGGATCATCCAAGTGGTCTTTGGCAAACTTAAGATGGGCAGCAATGTTCATGTTGGAGAACAGTGGTTACCTCTTTTCCAGCCTCCAATGCAAACCATTCTCGCTCAATGTTTTCCTAATGATGGCCCCAAGAACACTGGTATTAGCCAATGCGAGAGAGGCCTGCAGATCCTTAGATATTACCCTGGGATACTTTGTGACCTGGATAATTGTTTTATACACCTAGCTCTTTGAGTAATTATTGTTGGGAGGACTGCTCCTGGAAAGAGTAACAATGGTGTTGAATTTCCTCCATTTGTACACAATTTTGTAACCCTTTGCAAACAAATGAGCATTGACAACTCTTAATCTGAGGTCCTCAGAGATCGAGGAATGATACACTTCCAGAAACATGTGTGGTGAATTCCAAACTATGACTGATGTTGACTACCAAAGGTTATATTTTTCATATAGGCCAGAGCCACCTAAAGTTACTCGTGATTACCATCTAATCGACAAAAACACCTGAAAAATTACCTCCTTACCTGAGCTTATTAAGAGGTTCACATCTATTTTCCAACAAAATGTAGTTTGATCATGTTGCTCAATCAATAAATGAAAAGTCGAATTTGCGTGCGCTATTTGTTTAATCATATTCTATTTATTAGGACTTTGATAAAGATGTAATCGCATTTTAGGTCAGATTTATGCAGAAGTACAGAATACCCTAAAGGTTCACAAACGTCTCCTCACCTGCAATTTTATAAAAGCACTATAGTTTCGGTGCTTTAAAAATTAAACTTTTAATGACGTTGCCTTTTTCAGTAATGGTCAAGCCACTGCTAGATGAAGGCCCCTCTAAGCCACCACCACCATCATCTCACATTATTTGACATTTAAATTTGAATTGACAAATCCAATTTCAGGTTGGACATGATGCACACAACCGTTCAGCTATTAAAACCAATTCTTTCGTTCAAAGCACTTGCATGAAATCGTGCAAGCATGATAATGATTTCCGCAAACGTTGCATTTAGAATAAAAGAATCAACTGAAGGGTATAAAAGGAGACAAACTAGATCACAAACTAAAATTTAAATTTCCCCCAACCCAGGTAATAAACCATTAGAGACTTGTCACAATGCCAATAGAGAATGGGCAGCTAACAACCTTCAACATCAGCTGTGCAACAAAACTCCGGGCATTCACACAAACGCAGTGTTTGTAAACAGGAATATGACGATCGTGTGCAAGAAATTCAAGGTTTTAATTCAATCTATGTTGGCTCATTTGAATACATACACACAGCCACGTCAAAGCTGCGGACTGTCGAAAGCCAATACATTAGTAGCACTTGTGATCACCGTAACATGCAGCGTGTGACTTTGCATCACCACAGCGATACGTTCACTGACGAGAGCCAATTCGATAGCAGCGTAAGTGAAGATAAAGAATTCCTTCACGCACACAGGTAAAGGTTACGGATACTAACAACTAAACATTAAGAAGTGTGCACTTTGTAATTTACGTGCATTATGATATTAAACATATGTTTAAACTTTTAAAAATGTACGATTACGATTGCCACTAACTTCGGGGATCCTTACGAACGGCTCTGTGCAGCGCTTTGTGACCCTCGGGTAAAAAGCGCTCTAGAAGTGCAATTATTATTATTATTGTCTACCCTGAAAAGCTAAACCGAGTGCAAAGATTCTCTAAGGATGGTCCTGCTAAGTTTTCGGAGAAGGCATAAGCGTAGTCCAAAATGGGTAATTTGCAGGTAATGTGTCAGATTTGGAAGGTTTGGCCAATACCGGTTAAAATAGTACAATAACAAAAATAACCATGGGAGTAAACTGGAGAACCTTGAGGAAACCCATTCAGAAAAAGGTGAGATCACAAAAAAATCTACACAGAAAGGCACCGAGTCAGCAATGGAACCTAGGCCGATTTTTTTTTCTATGCAGAACGAGTGTTAGCACTCTGCCACCCTGTCATATTCTTCCTGTGGCAGGATTTTAAGCCTGGACCTTCGGAACTTAAGCAGACTGTCCCGCCTCCTTCTAGGCATTTGCTGTTACCCCACAGCTTCTAGGGCTGCTGGTTCTATAATCCGCACAACACTTTTCTTACAGAGAGTTGTTGTACATTACAGTATACAGTATTAAAGGATCCAAACTGTAATGGAAAAACATAATGCATAAAACATGAAAAGCAAGCATACTGGACATGGCCAATCAGTTGATTAACATGTGATCCACACCAAATCAAATCACGTTCCAATTCATTCTATTAAAGGTCAGGTCCAACGCCTATTTGAAATCTATTTTATCATGAAAATCTAAGCTATTCTGATTCATAAATTGGTCCTTGGTGCACCCTTTAACAAATTATCCAACGATCAACTATCATGTTTGTCGGGTGTGCAATATCTGTTAAGGAGCCCGTACTTGTTTTCTGCAATAGCTGACGTTTTCTAACTTTTGTTTTTGCTGCTGCCGCGCTCATGCAACACAGGCATCTCTTGTAACATAATCAGTAAGGAAACTGGCTACACAGCATCATCCGTATAACAAATTAAACTCCCTTCTCAGTGCGTCACACTGCGACTACAACGTGAGATACCCACACAAACACCGAGCGCAAACTCATAGTTTCTTTTCAGTGCTCTCTTGCCAACGCCACTTGGCAAATCAGCAGCATTTTACCATTACTGACGAGACCAATAAGGTCAACACTGGTCCACTTGTTTGTCTGCAACGATTGCAGCTTGAAAATGTTGATCTGGAAATGATATAGTCTACAAGACTAAAACAGAAGTATTTGCTTGTACCAAAATAATACCATTTATTACATTAACTTTTACTTAACCTAGATGGAACCCAAACAAAATGAGTGCAGAGTTGTAGGTGGGCAGTAACGTGGTGTATCACTGGCTATCCAGTAGAATTTTGAAGTTTCATTAGCGAAATAATTTTTACTTGAGTGACTTTTAGAAAAGTCACAACACCCTCTGGCGATGCCACATCTCGCTGGAGGCCTCTCTCATCCGCTCACAAGGTGAGTGGATGGGGGAGATGCTGGGAACACCGCTCAATTTTAGTCTACAGAGCTGAGAGTGCACAGGGGTGTAAGTTGAAAATGTGATGGTGGAACTTGTGTCCTGTAGTGAGAATTTGAAGGCGGAATGTCAAGATGTGTTTCAAATTTACATAAGAATGATTATACTGCCAAATAGCAGGAAATCGCTTGTTTTGACAATAATAAACAGCATCAATTTGTAAATTTTTCATTTTTTTCTTCCATTGAAAATGAAGTTGGAAGGTAGATTAATAAATAACTTTAATTTTATCTAAATCTCTCGACACCTTTGATGTAGATATTCCCTTGCATAAATATTGTTTACACAGCAATGGTACACTGGGTGAGTTAAAGAAAGCAAGCATTAAAACGTCAGCCACATGCATTCGGCTAGACCAGTCCAACCAGGCACAGGTCGCACAGCCCTTTACACTGGCAACACTACCAGCAGAACACACAACGAGCCACCCCCCAGCAGATTTGGCTGCACAATCCCAACTGGCACTGCACACAGTGAGAAACATGCACTCAGTGCCACAAGGCGCGCACTTCCGCCTTGTGAGACAGCTTCCTCTTCAACTCTTCCAGCAAGATCTGCTTGCAGCTCCAGCTGGCAGCCTGAGCAAATAAGACCAGGCAGTGAACTCTGAAACCACGTTTTCATATCTTGTCATAGTCGGACGTGAGCTGGGCTGGACCCTGACTTAAGTGAGTATTGTGCCGAGTTCCGACAAGACATGCTAACATAGCAGACACCTTAATATAAACAGGCAAAAACATGACATGGGACGGCGCGATGGTGCAGTTTTGAGTGCTGCCACCTAATAGCAAGAAGGCAATAGGTTCGATTCCTAGTTCGGGTGAATTTTTCTGTAAAGTTTCCCTTTATCTACGTGGGTTTTCAGCAGATCTTCCAATATCCTCCCACAGTCCAAAGACATACTGCTGCTGCCCAGGTTAATTGGTCTACTGACTAAACTTGCCCAGTGTTGTGCGATGGACAGCCATCCCATTCTAAATAAACCCCTGCCTTGCACCGTGTGTCTGTCCTGATAGGCTCTCAGTTCACGGCAAACCTTGAAAAGGATTAAGCAGGTAATGATGAATGAATACATTTTTAAAAAGAACACAGAACACAGGCCCATTTCGGACAATACACTGCCTCTTTTTCAAGGGCAACCCTGGATGACCATTCCTGGAATCCCGAATAAGACTCCATCCACCCCTCCTCACACTTCATTCTGCCACACACTCCCATGGTTGGGAAGCAATCCTTAAGTAAAGCCTAAATATAAACTTAGGTATATTTTAGCTATTTAAAGTTAAAAGCTCTATTTTACACAATGCATGTTATACAAAATTATTTAAAATCACAGATTATATAATGTAACACATGCAAGTGATTAAATAGTGTAACTAGAGTTCTATAATGACACGCTTGACTTTGGCACCTGCAATAGAACACACCACCTTACAATTGTGTACTGGGCACTCTGCCACAGCACCCCATGATCAGGCGAATACTTGCATTGGTTAATAATTGCAGATCAGCTTCTATGCGAAGAACTTCATTTCAACAATCAAGGATCCAGTAGCATGGGGCTGGTTTAATGGTCGCACCACACATTCACTCTCTTCCAAGACTCTCTGCTACCCTGGTCCAATAATGGTGGAATAACATCCCAAAAGAAACCATAACCACGGGGTCACTAGCATAATTTTGAAGTATTTCAAGACATCTATACAACCATTACTTACCGGGCTGACAACAACACTGTCACTCTGCAATGTTGGCCAACCAGTAGTACTTTTACGTACGTATTTGTTGAGGATGTGTATGATAATGCAAGTCACCCTAGATCATGGGGTTTGCTAAATAATAATAATAATGGGTTTTGCGATACCCCTCCTTGAACCGCCACCTTACTGTGGTGGAGGGGTTTGTGTGCCCGAATGATCCTAGGAGCTATGCTGGCGGGGGCTTTATGCCCCTGGTAGGGTCTCCCATGGCAAACAGGTCCTGGGTGACGGGCCAGACTAAAAGCGGTTCACAAGCCCTTCATGAATATAAGCCCAATAAGGACCGTTACGTCGCCCCGATTGGCGTTACCGGGGCTGGGGCTCGCAAGCGAGCGCCTGGTGGCCAGGTTTTTGCCCACGGGACCCGGCCGGGCTCAGCCCAAAATGGCGACGTGGGCCCGCCTTCCAGTAGGCTCACCACCTGCAGGAAGGTCCATGAGGGGCCGGTGCAATGTGGTTTGGGTAGCAGTCGTGGCGGGGGGCCTCGACGACGCAATCCCTGGACCAAAACTCTGGCAATAGGGACATGGAATGTCATCTCGCTGGGGGGGGGAAGGAGCCTGAGCTCGTGCGGGAGGTTGAGAGGTACCAGCTAGAGATAGTCGGGCTCACCTCCACGCATAGCTTGGGCTATGGAACCCAGCTCCTTGAGAGGGGCTGGACCCTCTACTACTTTGGAGTTGCCCAAGGTGAGCGGAGGCGAGCTGGTGTGGGCTTGCTTGTAGCTCCCCAGCTCAGCCTCCATGTGTTGGAGTTCACCCCGGTGAACGAGAGGGTCGCTTCCCTGCGCCTTCGGGTTGGGGATAGGTCTCTTGCTGTTGTTTGTACCTACGGGCCGAAGAGCAGTACAGAGTACCAGGCCTTCTTGGAGTCCCTGGGAGGGGTACTTGATAGTGCTCCGACTGAGGACTCCATTGTTCTACTGGGGGACTTCAACGCTCACGTGGGTAACAGTGATACCTGGAGGGGCGTGATCGGGAGGAACGGCCTCCCCGATCTGAACCCGAGCGGTGTTGTTATTGGACTTCTGTGCTAGTCACAGTTTGTCCATAACGAACACCATGTTCGAGCATAAGCGTGTCCATCAGTGCACGTGGCACCAGGACACCCAAGGCCGGAGGTCGATGATCGACTTTGTTGTCGTTTCATCTGATCTCCGGCCGTATGTCTTGGACACTC
>JAZEWT010000004.1:21293848-21320218 GCA_036362905.1 Mordacia mordax
CTGGGATGAGAATCAGCACCTCCAAATCTGAGGCCATGGTTCTCGACCGGAAAAGGGTGGCGTGCCCTCTCCGGGTGGGTGCAGAGGTCCTGCGTCAAGTGGAGGAGTTTAAGTATCTCGGGGTCTTGTTCACGAGTGAGGGAACGATGGAGCGTGAGATTGACAGGCGGATTGGTGCAGCGTCTGCAGTTATGCGGTCGGTGTACCGGACCATCGTGGTGAAGAAGGAGCTGAGTCGAAACGCGAAGTTCTCGATTTACCGGTCAATCTACGCTCCCACCCTCACCTATGGTCATGAACTTTGGGTAATGACCGAAAGGACAACATCGCGGATACAAGCGGCCAAAATGAGTTTCCTCCGCAGGGTGGCTGGGCGCTCCCTTAGAGATAGGGTGAGTAGCTCGGTCACTCGGCGGGAGCTCGGCGTAGAGCCGCTGCTCCTTCACATCGAGAGGAGTCAGCTGAGGTGGCTTGGGCATCTGATTCGGATGCCCCCTGGACGTCTCCCTAGGGAGGTGTTCAAGGCATGTCCCACCGGGAGGAGGCCCCGGGGAAGACCCAGGACACGCTGGAGAGACTATGTCTCTCAGCTGGCCTGGGAATACCTCGGGGTCCCCCCGGAAGAGCTGGAGGAAGTGTCTGGGGTGAAGGAAGTCTGGGCATCGCTGCTCAGACTGCTGCCTCCGCGACCCGGTCCCGTATAAGCAGACGAAGATGGATGGATGGATGGTTTTGCGATAGTGTTTCTGTTTTCTCGTGAGTAATACATATAATGGTCACCAATGCAAAAATCATAGTTTCATTACATTGTGACAAAAATATAGCAAATGTTTTTTCTTAACTACATCCAATCCTGATAAAAAAAAAATACTCGTGCTGATGTTAATATGGAATAATGTTGGCTGCATGATGACGGGGGGAAAAGTTGGAGGTTGCAGACACGGGCAATGTGGGGTGGCACGATGGTGTGGTAGGTAGCGCCGCTGCATCATAGCAAGGTCCTGGCTTTTGTGCCCTTTGTGGAATTTACATTTTCTCCCCGTGTACGCTTGGGTTTTTGCCAGGAAAACTGGTTTCCTCCACCGTCCAATGACACGGGCTGCATTGGTCAATTGGCCTACTGACTAAATTTCCCTCAGTGCCCTGTGACATACTAGCATCCCGTCCAGATATAACCCTGTCTGGTGCCCTGTGTCTGCAGAGGTAGGATCTAACCCCCTACAACCCTGCACATGATTAAGTGGGTAATGATAATGATGCCACGGGCAACACAATGGCGCTGAGAGGTCAGACATGAAGGAAAAGTCCTGAAGTGAAATGGTGGGATTTCATAAGCAGAGGTGTTGGTGGCCACATGTGTAATGTACATTGGATTCTAGCAGCCAGGAGGAAACGATGATGAGGTGGAATGATGAAATTCGATGACCTCAATAATTGAAATCACGATTACAGCACAACTCTCCTCGTCGGCCACTATCACAAATCCTCATGAATACCACGTAGCAGATACTACCTGATTGGTATAAGCATCAGGATATAAGCATATAATTAGCAAAAAGTTCAGCCTCTGATGCTTGGGAGGTGGTCAGGTTACTCAGATGTCCAAGCACTGAGCTGGCATTTACGATATTCTCGGGTCAAAATTTAACAGCCACTCGTGATTATTTTATGTTTCACAAATTGTGACTTTGTGTCAGCCTGGTCACTAATGACCACAAAAAATATGATACATTTGGCAGGATGTCAGATCTGAGACTAAAACCCATTTCGTTATGACTGTCATACAGTGAGCAGTACTCTCCCTCGTGTAGCTAGGGATTTCAAAACCAGGTAATGGATTCTGACAGTGTGATTGACACCTTTGGGAGAGCTGTTATTGGATTCCTTTCTCATGACATGCCAATATCATGGTTGGGGTAACATTGGGGTAAAACAAAATTACGAAAAATTTGTTCCAAAACCCATGCGTGACACTCCCCAATATCAGCAGCAGAGGATATTCAATTTTTACATCAACACTTGTTTACTCACTGAGCGCAGGCTCACTTGTGATGGGAGGCAGGCACATTGTTAAGCTCTGTCTGGAGCATTACCAAAGTGTTTCTCTGTCATTCAGCAGTTTCTATCCCCAATACAATGTAAACTGGCTGATTACTGTGACTACCCTGGTGGGGAGTTAATTATAGCAAGGCCAGCAGTTTGTTAACTATAGAAGCAATTGTAAATACGGGACAGGGGAGGGTGAGTGGAGATACACTGGTGATAATGATACATTGCTCTTCATCAGCATTAAAAAAAATCACAAGACCTAAAAAGCACGCAAATTTGGTTCCACAATAATTACCCACATTTCTATAATGCACATAATGTATAGCAAGACAAAGGAGAGAATGTGAGAACTGGCAGGAATTGAAGGGACCAAACAAGGGAACTAGAGAAAAGAAGCAACGAAGTGGATGTGAAAACACTGGGCATTAAAAGAAATGTTTTACGAGCAACTTGGAAGCCGAGAGAGAGGAGATATCTGGAGAAGTTGCCTGGATATGGAGTTCCACAGGGTGGGGAGCAGAGCCGCTAAAACAGTGTCCACCAGTGATGTAATAGCACATCTTAGGCGCCACCTACATATTAGAGCAAGTATGGTGAAAAAAACTTTGTAAATCCTTTCAATTTTCTGTATTTCTGCATGAATTTGACCTAAAAATGTAATCAGATCGTCATATAAGCACTAATAGATAAAAAGAGCATGATTAAGAAGAAACTTAACATTTTTTAAAATCTACTTTGAGGAATAATACTATGTTCAATTTCTGTTGGAAATATTACGTGAACATTTTCACATTCGTAATGATGTAGGTTTTCACGGCTCGATGCATGCTCTCTTTGGACAGCCGCGTCGATCACTCCCTCTCTCCACATTTAGCCTCACATTAGAGTCATATCAAGCGCAGTGTTCGTGTATCGTATGACTCCTATTAATAAGTTGGTACTATGTATGTGTTGAGTCCCCTCCACAGAGTTGCTGCATTCCAGGAACAATGGACAACTGTCGGGGTTCACTTGAAAGGGTTCCACCGTCTTGCTCACACCCCGGAATCACCCCCCATCCCCATCTTGTTCCACCTGTGACTAAGCTCCAAGTTTGCATCTCATGAAAAGAACGCCTAGTTCCCAAACACTTGGTAATTCCCCTCTGATGTCCGCATTTCAGAGCTCTATATCTGATCACATTTTATGTCAAACCTATGCAGAAAAAGACAACATTCTAAAGGGTTCATAAGCTTTTTCTCACCACCACATGTCCGTGCTGAGGGTACCGAGTTCAAAACCTTCATACATGCTCACTTAAGGTACACAACACCGAGGCATTTAAATCTTGTTTCAGCTTTACATCCCGCTCATTGAATACTCTTCTGAAACGTAAACACAATTTCAGCTTTAAATTTCCACTTCTACACTACCATAAACCTTCTTAAGCCACTCTTCCCATTTAATCTTGAGGTAAATAGAACATGTTACATAATTGGAATGAGACCAACACCAACAGATTAAAAAAGCAAGGTTTTAAAATTAGTCACGTGAGTACCCGTATTCACGTATTTCCAGCTGTCGAGATAAATAAAATTTCACTGAAAATTATGAACCACAACACAGTTTATAATGCCGTACATCTGACTTGCTGGGGGAGTAAGGTGTAGGTGGGAATGTGGAGATATCAGATATATGAATGTGTAATAAATGAGTTACACCACGTAAAATAATTACACTGGGAAAAAGTAAATTATATAGTGCGACAACCAAGGTGATGAGCTTTAGCATGCTTTATAAGTGACAGCATGCATGTTAGTGTAACATACATGACTAGAGAGATAAATGATGGAAAGATGTGTTTTTTTTACAACAGAAAGTATCCAGTGACCTTGCAAGCTCTAGATCTGGGATTCCTGTGATACAAACATTCAAACCGACCAACGCATGAAACCAAACAACGCATGAAACCAAACAACGAATAAACCCTCACAGCAACACTTTGTGGACGAATGAAACTCTAACCGTAATCATAAATGTAAAGCATAACACGCAATATTGCACAATTAAACTCACAACACCAGCTTGTACAGAGATGAAACCCCAACCACAATCATGACGTAAATAGTAGCACTGAAGCCTGCACATCACAATAACTTAACAATAGATAAAGCAGAGCAAGTGTGCAACAGTGCCATGGGAAACAGTTTAGTTTGTTTTGGCACAACAAAAGGAAAGAGCTGAAGCAACCTTCAAAAAGACCAATCAACTTTAACTACTTTTGAAAAAGGAAAAAATGTAAACAGCTGTTGAAAATGACAGTTACAAACATAATAACAAAGCGTGCACACCAAGAAGTTCCACTCTTGGTCCATGACTATTCTCTCTACAAATCAATGACCCGAACACCTCACATACTTAAAAATCAGTATTTTGTTAATGGCTGGAGATACCCTGGAAGGCGTAATCGTAAACTGCAAGTCAACTTCAATAGACTGAAACATATCAACTTTTCACTCAAACCAGTCCCTAATTCCAATAAAACTAAATGCATATTTTTCAAAAACAAGAAAAAACAACATACAAATCTCCACTTCCATTATATACATTACATAATAAACTGAACAAGTTGATCAATACAAATACATTGGCTTAGTATGAGACTAAATAAAACTTCAAACCTCACATTGACAATATTATTAAAATATTAAAATAGGCTATCTCTAAAAAAATAAACATTGTTTACCAAACAAATTCTGCTTCGACTTGATAAAGGCGACTATTCTATAATTCCTTGATTATTGCAATGTTTTAATTTATATCCCGTACTATTTTAAATAAACTTAACCTTCTATATAATGCTGCTCATAGATTTGCTTTGGATGCTCCACAAAACCCACCACTGTGATTTGTACATTAGCTTAGGATTAACCTGTCGTACAAATAGAAGAAATATGTCCTAATCATTCTTTACGTTTTACTTCACAAGTGGACAAAGATTAAGTTTGTCCATAGACAAACTTAATCTTAGCCCAACCTACTGCCTGCTTTATGTTTCAAAATGCACATCAACATTTGGCTTAAATGCTTTTGTGAAGGCTGCCCTTTGCTTTTGGAACAATATTGCCACGAGCTTGAAGCTACATGCACTACCATCGTTGCGTTTTCTTAAATCCCATTCAGTATCAACATTTGGGCCCAACAGCGTTTGCATAATTGAAATGGTCGCATATACCACTTCCTTTTGTTGTGCTAAAAAAACGAAAGTTTCGCCTATGTCACTTTTGCACTGTTGCTCTCCTTTGTCTTACTATTTTACTGTGCTGTGCAATCTTGAGCAATACCGTTTACATTATTGATTACGGTTGTGTTTCATGTTCGTAGAAGTTAGCGTCAGTTTAATTGAGCAATCTTAAGTGTTATTGATAACCTTAACGATTATGGTTTGTTTCACTTATGCACAGATTATTTCTGTAGGTTTATTTGCCCCTGAGTTAATGTGTTATGTTGGTCATTTCGAACGTTTGATGTGTCGCAGGAATCCCGTATCCAGAGCTTGGAAGCTCACTGGGTACGCTCGACTGTAATAAGAATCATCGCTCTCTCCAGCACCACTGTGCAAAAATACTCCCCTGCTGTGGATAGCGCATCGGCATCAAGGCAAATGTGACTGTCAAATACATGAACGCTGTCCTGTAGTGTGGTATGTCCTGAGACACAGTCGTACCATAAGATTCCTACACCAGCTGGCAGAATACCGACTCTCCAGTGTAAAGTTTGCAATTAAAATCCCGGTCAAGGTCCAGACTCGAGCTATCAAACTTCTGGGCTCAATAGAATGAGGATCGATTATATAAGCCGTGTGGGCTTGTGACAATCAGCGGTAATTTTCCTAAGCACTGGCTCCCTGCCATACAAACATGGAATATATATCCTTTGGCTGAAGGCCGGCAATGTAGAAGAGTGACACTAGTCTGAGCAAGAAAACAACTTGAATATCATAGAGGAACTATAGTGTCTCCACCTTTCAGAGCTTTCATTAGATGACCTTTAACTTTGATGCTTAAAAATAACAATACGCATAACTAGCCACATCCTATTAAAAACAAGACATTCCCAGCATAAGGCATCAACAAGTTTCCTGGCTGATACTTGGGAAAACAGTTTGCAATGTTACACAAATGTCAGTATTTATTTGGTATTTACCAAAATCTTAATTCGTGTGATCTAAGTCGCCATGGAAAAGTGCGTCTGCTAAACAACGATTAATTATAATAAATGTGAGTCATGCACCGAGTCTTCCGGGGTGATTTATGAATAATACCTGTGGTTTCGGTGACTATCCGCACTTAGCAGTGCCCCTTTGTTGCCAACTACTTACCACGAACGGTGATTTACATTTTTTAAGTAAAGTAGAGCTACTTTAATTCGAAGGCTTTCGTGACCAATATTATCAATGAAATCCATTTTTTTGGGTCAGGTCACGTAAAAAGTTTATAGATTGTAAAATGGTGTCGTTTAACCCTCCACCACCCGACACGGCCAATCAGCAAGGGGTTGTCACGTTGAACAGAAGACGCGCCAATTCCTTTACTATCTCAGCACACCGGTGTGTTGAAAAGCGACCCCACAATATTTTACAAAAAATGTACGACGTTTCGCTGACAACAACGTTCAGCATCATCAGGCACCCGCGCCAGCAACTGGGCGAGCGGGTGCCTGATGATGCTGAACGTTGTTGTCAGCGAAACCGTGTCGGGTGGTGGAGGGTTAAACGACACCATTTTACAATCTATAAACTTTTTACGTGACCTGACCCAAAAAAAAATGGATTTCATTGATAAAGTAGAGCTATTATTTATTCACAATTATGATAATTCGAGGATTTCTCATTGAATGTCAGTAGAAATACATGGGTTAAACTTACTCTGCCTGTGGATGAACGTCTGCATCTTCAGCGTAACTCATGTTATCATTAGATGAAAGCTGATAAGAATGGCACCCTTAGTCAGCCAAACTGGTGAGGATACATGGCTCGCAATTAGAAGCTCCCTAGTTCAAATCCCAAACAGGGACATTTCAATCCTTCATCCCTTGTGAGTAGATAACATGAGAACACAAAACAGTTGTCCACAGTGATGTCACTGACAAACTTCCATCTCTGTCTGGGGGCATTAAACATCTTATTTAGTTTTTGCTCCGGGATCAAGAGAAACGTTATTTCGTTCCTCTATATACTGTAATTGTATGAGGATGGAATAACAATAAAGTGTATCTATCTTTGAGCAGGAAGCCATGGTAATGGTATGTCAAGTTGAGGTATTTTGCTAAGGAATAGGGATTTACTCAGTCAAGAACACCAGAGGTATGGAGGGGCCCTACAAAACTTTATAAGGGAAATAACCGAAAAAACACAAGATCTTGCACACACAATACCTGTATCAGCTGGGTTAACCAATTGTTCAATAATTTGAAGCATCGCCAAGGAAAAATACTTTAAAGTGATTTTCGGAGGTGCTACCATGACTTTAAATGTATCATTACAATGACCTCACTCGAGCAATTTCCACAATCCAAAACGACTATAGTTCAAACTGGTGCGGTACAATCCCAACACATAGACTAGCTGCATATCTATGGCCTGTGTACGTCCTTGAGACTGAGATTTGCTGCCGCTCACAAAGGGTAAGAATCTCGCACCGTGATTTCAGCGGGTTACTTTGTTTTACATTTAAATGGACGCGAAGCACGAGAGCCAAGGTTGCAAAATGTGTGCTGGCTTACACATTGATCAGTCGGTACTGTGAGTGGCATGGGCAGCATATCATGAGTAGCATGTTAAGAGCTGGAGATTCCAGAAACCGATTTGGAAACATAATGTATAAGATCGCGTCAGATATTTAACTCACGGGGGGGGGGGATGAGGTATGGGTTCAAATGTGAGAATGTCAAACGATATATGAACGTCTAGAGAAAATCAGTTAGGGCCACTATGCACAAATGTTACCAAACAAAAAAACGTAATCTGTTTTCAACGCGGAGAAATGCTTTGTTGTACTTCAGATACAACCCAATGCACACCAGCTGAACACATGATCCGATAAGAAAAGGTCATGTTTGTGGACATCTACAGAAAGTATAATATTGCCATGAAAAAACACCGCGATTAATTTGTCAGGGTACATGTGTGACTATCGAAAATGCGATGTACTATGCAGTAATAGGTGCTGTGAGCAAGTTAAGATCACATCAAGTCGAGTTGAACCAACGCCTTCTTGCTTAACCAAATACGAGGTAGTGCCCATTGAATTGGTGGTCCTGAGCAAACGGAAGAACTTCAACGTTACTATGGCGGGGCCTAGTCTGTCCATAGGGCAAACATTCAGCTTCTCACAACCTGATATTGGTTTTATTGGCACAGTTTTATCTCGAAATGTGTAAGCCAAGTTAACCCCTTGATTGTGATTTGAACTCACAACCTTGTGAACACAAGTTCGCTACTCCAAGCAGCATGCCACGGTGCTGAATCGATCTCACATCAATACCAAATACATCGCAGCATCTGCTACGTTTACATCAACAGAGACTGCAAACAGAAAAGCCCACAGCGTCGACTATGGCTTGTTTATTTTAAATTCGTCAAAATCATTTGTTTATTCGCAAATGCTGCTAAGACTAGATAACTATGGTTACAGACAAATTGACAAGTGCACATACTCAACCACTTACACCTGCACTGGAACACATTATAAAACTTGAGGAAGGAACGGAGCGCAGAAGGTAAAGTTAACATGTTTCCCCACTCAGTATGTTGGGAATTGTGATCGCCACATTTGTTCCTGAGCTTTGAGAAACTTATAGAGATGTGTAAGATAGAACCCAGTCACTTCACATAATCGCTGGCAACGTCCCTCTAGATGGTATTTATTTTATCAACCACGAAGACTATGGTGCTGAGTGAACTGCTCCATCCGGATATTTTTTTTGTAACCAACAGTATTAACAGGACATACTGAAAACAAGGTACGAAGTATTATTTCTACACACAATTCAAGTACTTTCATTCATGTTGTTATTACAGCATACAGGCGGTGAAATTACTAGTTAAGGTATAAAGAGTGGTCCTTACCTTAAAGCGATATTTCTTGTTGAACCTGGCTGCCCTTGCCACAGTTACTATCGTTTTGTAAACAGAAAGGTTACTTTTATTCAGCTGGCTTCGCCAGCGGTCCAGCGAGGTCTGCATGACCACAAGTGCTCGGTGACGGCCATGGCCCAAAACTAAACACGAAGAACACCCCCAATTCCCCGGTCAACAAATACACACAGCACCATTAACGTAGCAACGTGACCGCTTTTTTTTTTAACAGATGACCGCTTATTTCTATATATAGTTAAAAACTGCACATCCACGACAGCTTGAACGGCTGCGGAATAAGTTAGAAAAATCAGGTTGGAACAACTGTCACAACTGTTAGGCGTCGGCGCGACCCGCAGCACACTGTGGGTACAGTGTGCCTTCGGCTGTAAAGCTATGGCACACCGACACACTTCCTGGTTTCTCTTCAGACACACGACGATTAAAGCGAGACTTCCTGGACGCGCTCACTGCCTGGCGGTGGAGGGGCGCTGCTGCAAACGACTCGCGAGACAAGGGACTAAAGCTTACGCCGATCAACAACGCGTTCGACTGGTCGGACCTTGGCAACGTCACTTTTAGTCGCATTCATGAAGCCGAAACTAAAGCTCGAACGCGGTAACACCTGTAATAAGTAACGTAAAGTTAAACAGCACGGTCAATTCAGACTTACCTGCCACAACACTCTCCTTGAGACGAAATGCAAATATGGGTGTCCAATGCATATCCCGGCCCTCTAAGCAAGCAGGTAAAATAACACCTCGACCCACAAGGCCCCTCAAGCATTATTCGCCCCATATAAACGAATAGTGTCTTGAAACGCAACAACGTTTCAAGGCAGTGTGAGAATAGGCACGCGTGGAGAGAGAAGACAATTAAAACGGAAAGATTAGGGAGGCACGAACATTGATTACGACAGGAAAATATGCGTTATACATTCTACGTCTGTATGTTTTCTCCTTATTCCGCATTGGTTTCATCGGAGTTCTCCAGTTTCCTCTGATAGCTCAACGGGACAACTGGTATGAGCCAAACATCCCCATGCAAACAGAACGACCTGTCAATGACTCAATTGGGATAACACAAAGCAGCATTGCCTCCACTGCAAACAATACTTGGCAGAACCCTCCCAGAAAGTATTTCAAGACGCAATACACCTTTCTAAGGTAAAAAAATACGTACTAATTAATAACCTACATACAGGGTGTGGCATAAGTCGAATAATATGTACCAGCTATTACATAAATTGTTAAAAGTGTCTCCCATCATGTTCAATACACATGTTGCATCTTTGGACCATTTAAGAGCGTTGCACAGTTTTGTAATTTTCAATGTCTCAAACTCGTGGCTTATCAAACAATCATTCTCAGTAAAACGATTTACGCCACATCCTGTATAATGGAGCAAGCATTTTTATGTATGTTGGTAGAGGGTATCAGGTTTAAATACTTCATAAATGCACGTTTTACGTGCACAACACCGAGAATGTTGTCTTATTTCAGCTTTACAGTACTGTCCACTTATTGATTACTCTTCTGAAACTTGAACAATATTTCAGCTCAAAATTCACCCTTGTGCACCAGCACCATAAATTATTTTATGTACTTTCCACCTTCATCCAGAAAGGAAAAGGCAAAGGCAGTCATTTCAGAAAAAAAGTCATCTACAAGAGATGTCAGAAGAACATGTTCCAAGCCTTAAAAAAGATCGCCTGTCGGGCGGTACTTGGCAAGTAATAAAACTGACACGGAATATAGAGAACAACTCCCTAGTAGATGAAAAGATGAAGTATTGACGAAGGAATTAAACAGGGAGACTGAGTAACGTGAGAAATAAGAGACAGGAATTTAGAGGCAGCAAAGAAGAGGTTGCGACCACCCTGCTGAGTGGGCATGAGCCGGTTTATCCACATCGCATGTGGTTACAGGTACTGAATGTGACACCACGGGCAGTGGAGTGCAAATAGCTGAAAGGTCAAACTAAGACGAGTCCATGGTTACTAATATTAATTATTATAATTCTGCTTGTTTACTCAGGAAAACCTCACTGTATAAGTGCCTTTTGACGAGGGTTCTGTCATGTTTTTTGCACTAGGGGGTGATGTTTCAATGTGTAATCCCAATTGAAAAATACTGGTAATGTTTCAGCACAAGGATGTTGGAAAAAATACTGCATGGAAATCTAACCCAGGCATGCCGTGAAGGACAAGTGTTTTTATAAAGACATGATTTAGGCGCTATGAAAACAGGATGTTGAAATGTATTAAACGCACACATTTTAAAGTTTAAAAGCAAGTCTTGGAAGTACACAGCTATCGCACCTGCTAAAGGATCTGTTAGGTCTAGCATTTATTTGCAGCAGCGCACACTATTACATTGCTGTTTCCAACTTGATAATGCAGTTGGACCGCTTATTTATCTAAAACGTTACATAGATGTGTGTGTATTCCACATGTGAGCAAAGGTCATTTTGTGCCAATCACGACAGCTTGGAGCAGGTCTGACTGGTTCAGCCAACCAAAAGAGATCGCCGGAATGAAGTACATTGATTCAAGGCTAACTTGATAAGACAGGAAACTCAATGTGCCAGGTGTCAGCGTGACATCGTCGATTCTTTTGATGTCACGAGGCACACTCCACTACATCTTGCCCAGTTGAAAGCATGGGAACAGGTGGGCACCTCCCAACTACTCACGCCGTGGAATTAGTTGGGTGACTGGGACCGATAATCAGCAGCTTGATTAATTGCTTAAAGCACCAGATTACATAGCTCTACACTTCAGTCAATGAGAATTTATTAACAATTGCGATTCGCGATCGATATGATTTTTCTTTTTTTGGGGTAACATCGCATAAGCGTATATGTAAACCAAATGTGCTGAACATACGGCCCGCGAGCCAGGTCAAGCCCGGCAATACATTTTAGCCGGCCCACAAAGAATAAAAAATCTATTACATTATATTTAAAACAATTGCACTGATGTTTAGGATTAGTTTAAAAACACAATTGTACAATGACACGGGCCAATATTACTATAGCCAACTGTAAACATTCCCTGTGCCTGCAAGGGGAGGGAAGATCCAGAGAGGGAGTGGAGGTCGTGACCAGTCTGTGACCCTTTGTCTCGTTATTTTATATGGAACTGGTCCTCGTGAAAATAAACGGTGTACGCCTCGTGTAAATCCTTCTCCATCAAACACGCAGAACTAATAGACCTCTCACGTGAAAATATTTGCTAATATTTCTGCTTTAGCTCACCGGTGTGCCGCAGGGCAATTTAACACCTAACAATTCTCCCAACTACTTGATGATGCTGGTCATAATTATATTTTCAACAGGAAGTCGTTTTAAACCCCAAAACTTGTGAGGTTGCTCTTTAACACAGAGGAGCTGAAGCAGTAAACATACTGGCACACTTGTTTAGGTAACAACTTTATTAATCAGCTGTGTTGGATAGATAAGGGTTTACGACATTATACCCAGGCAATCTGCACAAAAAATATGAATAATTAACATTATATTTGCATTTATAGAGCGATTTTCAACCGAGGCCACAAGGCGTTGCACAGAGCTGTGAAGCGAACAGAATAATAAGAGTAGATCAAGAGTAGGTTAAACCAAACTAAGTCACCTCGAAGTGACTATAACGTGCACAGTTGTCTCTCAATATCGAAGGTAGCCGTTCAAAGAGAATGACTCAAAGGCATGTGAATACAGCACAGCAGCAAGAAGAAGGCGGCTACACAGTTAGCCACTGCCAACACATGCCTGCCACTGCGTCCTATGAGTGTATCAAAATCTACAAAATATATACTCTGGTCAATATCGAAAATTAAAGAATACACACAGTAGTTAATATCATTTGGGCCACTCAAATTTGTGGAAACATCCCACAATACTGGAAACATCCAGCAGCACGCACATACCTGCATATACTAGCAACATGTCTAGGCCTCTACCCTTTGCATTTACCACTTTTAAACCTTTGAAATCGGTGGTTACATCCGGCCGAGTTATCACAGAATACAATGTGCAAAGACTGACCGCCGACATACAGACATGCTACAACTCCGTTTGGTCGCTGGAAGTTGAAGACCGTATTCAAACGCAGCACAAAAGTTGTACCGGCTCACGGGCAACATCAGCTCCCTGCGCCGCCCAGTCACCTTGTGCAGCCATAAATAAACATGCGTACGAAGATGGGGTTTCACGCATGCTACGCAGAACCAATCACAGGTCACATTACATTACGTCCACTAGCGCTACCTAGTAGTCGACCCGTGCCTAACCAGCGTGTTGCAAAATGGGCCAACCCGAATAAACATGCATATTAACCTCTGCTCAATGGTTGCCTTGAGCCAGACGTATAAATGAGACCAGTCTATCTTTGAGCATGACGACTTAATTTCTCACACAAAGCTCACCCTAGAAAGATGATGGACTGAGACAACCTATAGCCTAGAATTAAACGCACCACTCTCCGGGCCTATAACACTAACTACAGTGCTGCCAGCATTAATCATAATTGTTAGATGCAATAATTACAGGGGTGATGAATGCAGATGCATGCATGCAGAGAAAACTTTAAACTGAGGGACTTAGAAGGGTGTCTGTTGAGAGGAAGATGTGGTAAGAAAGCATCGCAGACAAGAGGAAGAAGAGATTTATTCAACACATATGCACGGTGCAGCACAGGGTCGTACCCAGACGTCAGCAACCAAGGGCAAAATCCGAAGCCAGATCGTGGGATAAGTGTACGAGTGAATCGTGTGATTTAGTGTCAAGCGTGCAACGGTAGTCAGATCTGACAGGGCAGGAATAGCCAGGACAGGAAATGTCAACAGCAATTGTGATGATGACCTCGATCTCAAATTAAATGGAGCAACAATACGTCTGATACAAAATAGGATTTAACCGTGAGCTTACACTGGAACGATGAGTGAGCTCACGTCAATAAATCGATTCATAATTGTAATCAATTAATGGTGTTCGATTACTCCACCCCCTTTAAACATTGTGGCAACCGAAACGTCTTGCCTCCTGAAGGCAGGAGACACACAAGTTACATCTAGCAACTCTAATCCAGTGGAACACGTGGCAACAGGTACGAACAAATGTTTCGCTCAAGTATTCTTCCATAATACAACTGATTGAATAATCGAACCGATAATCAGTAAAACATTACTCTCAAAAGCCACTCTGTTGGGATATCTGTGCCTAGCATTTCTCCACTCTCCTTGCGATGTTTCACCCTCTACGTTTGAGGCATAATCATCGTTGAAGGTGAAACATCAACAAGACAGGAGGAACGCTGGGCACGTTTATCCCGAAAGAACGGCTCTAAAGAGTTATTCATAGACCAAGCCGTCAACATTTACATCAATAAATCGGTCGAATGATCGACGAATTTGAAAATCGTGGAGCGCAGCTGTACTGTACTATCTGAGCACGTGCAGTGTCATGTGTCGTCGCAGTACCCTTATGCCATCATATTACTAAGCTCAGGCTCTTGCCCGGCGACATGTTGCACTATTCAAGATAGTACCCTTATGCCATCATATTACTAAGCTCAGGCTCTTGCCCGGCGACATGTTGCACTATTCAAGATAAGCACCCCAGGCACCAATACCTAGGCCAAAGAGTTATTCTTTTATCTATAGCAAGCATAATACTGAAAGGAACTATGAATGAGAATATAGGATTACAACAATATTGAAGTCAGGACAGCAGGACATCAGAGAGGGATCGTCTAATTGTGTGAGGGGCATCTTTTCATGAGATGGTTAATTAGGGGACTAGCCACAGACAAAGCAGGGAGGGGGAAATCACAGTTCCGGGGGTGGGAATAGGATATGGAAATTAGTGTCAAGGTGACTCAGAGGCGGACTCACACAACAAAGAACACACGCATCACGCCCACACATATAAGGAGACAATAGAAGCCGCGCACGAACACTTCGCCTGAAGATGCCTCCAACGTGTGAGGCGAAACGTCGCGAGGAGAGGAGAGAGAGCCATCGACGCGGCTGTCCCGAGAGAGCAGCTTTTCGAAGCAATCATCATACAACAATATTAATCATGTAATAAACTTGGAACCATGTCCAAAATAAAACTTATTTCACACGTTTACCTGGAAAAGCCTCATCGGGTCTTGGGCTTCTGCAAGACGGGCAATGCATTCTAGTCTTTCACCAAATTCTTATGGTGTGTTTTGTAAGTAGGAGGAAATTGTGGTAACTGGAAAAGACTCCGATTGAAAACAGGTTTACGAGTCGAGCTGTAGTACTGCCATCTTTTGACCACGTTGGAGCTCAGTAATGTTAGCGAGTTTTACAAACACATGTGATCCACCAGCCTTCATCTTCAACGCAAAAGACCACGGACACCATTGTAGATTTGGTGTTTGCACCATTGTCATAAGAAAGGCTATCTCAAAGGCAATGTAACACAGGCTTAGTTTGTAATAATTAGTCAGATCCAGGGTGAATATCAGTAGATCTTCTCAAAATTTGAAAAATTATGGGTACCTATAAATAACACTGTAAAGTAAACGACACAAATGTATGTTTAATACACCCACAATAATAACTTTAACTTGGAACGTACAGTTCTGCTTTACTTGAAGACAAAAATACAGAGGCACGAGGAACCACAGAAATGTGGACAAGCAGTGAGCTGGCCATAACAATTGTCCAAGCTCCGCGGCCTTCTGTATACAACATATTTTCAGCTAATTAATTGGTGTTTGTTTTACATGTCAGACACTGAATCGCACCCAGAGCAATCCTCATGAGAGGGGGGCCAACACCATCCCATACAGATTGAAGTCCACACTGTACCACCTTCTTGCAGGCAAGGGTATGGGGGTATGGCACCTCCCCACCCACGGGAGGGGAATTTCACATCTGAGCGATCCACCAACCCCCCCCCCTTGCATAGTGCGGGATAAACCAGGGCAGCTATGGGTCTCAAACCACGAATCTCTCCAACAAACAGGAAAGAAGGTACAACTCGGAAGTGACAATAGCCAAGGTAACAAATCAAACTGTTTTTGCACACAAACCACCACCACGCACACATTACGCTTGTAATACATCATTAAGTAGTTTGACATTCAAGACAAAAGCGTGGAATCATGCTGACAATTGATTATTTATACACTAAGAATTGCATTTAAAAGCAGTACTTAAGGGCAATTATCATACATCAAGCAGTGAAAACCTACATCGATATTTACAAAAATGTATATATTGTATGACAATGTTATAAACAGGGCAATGAGAGACACAAACTAGCATTTATCAATAAACAAAAGACACAAAATACAAAGCAGACAAAACTCATGTGAAAAGTGATTGATTCTTCAATCTAACAGTGACCCTGACACAGGATTTTACATATTTTGCTAACACACATGAAATATAAGAAAGAGATCCCCCGCATAGCCTTAACATATTGTAGAGAGAAGTGGTGTGAGCACCTATGAAGGCTAACACGACACAAGTGGAGGTGGGTGGCCATCAACATGCCTGACTGCCTTTGTGCCCTTCGTGGCAATGTTTACACACTGCAAATAGTAATTATTTGAGGCGACGTCGACCTTGGGGCGCCCAAGGAACTGTTCAGAAAGTTCGATGGTGGTGGCCACGAAAGAGAATTGAACTCAGGTAACTTGGTTCGTAATACAACACATTAATCGCTGCACTACCCATCTCCACATGGAATACTGAATAAAACCTCGGCTAGCTGAACTAAGCTGAGGAGTCTTGGTCCAGAGAGCTCGAGTCGTCTGTCACGATTAAAATTAAAACGTACAAAACACAAGACTGAACCGTATGCTATACGTGCAACGACGTAGTGCATACATTAGGTTGAGTTGTGTGCGCAAATTAAAAACACAATACATGTGTGTACGTACTGTAACGTCCAGTATTTGTCCAGACCCCCATGCACCACTGCCCCCTCCTCTATCCGCCTTCCCCTATCCCTCTAGCCCCTCGCGGCCTACCATTACCACGAACGCATTACCCGAACTACATTTAATACACTGGAACAACATGTACTACAAATGATATGGTATTTTATTTTTTTATGCAGGTTATATGTTAAATTACAGGATGTACTATAAATTATACAGTATACAAATATCTTTTATATACGCCGCAGGATCAGTTTATTACATTTTCTACCTTGGACAACATTTTAAAACAAGGCGAGCCAGGGTTTCATTGTATTTCTAGTCTCCTAAATGCTACCACCTATCCACCCAACAATATTAAAGTGTTCACCACAATTAAAATGGATTGTCAGGGAATATTGTTGATATGCCGTTCATATGTTGTTGTTGTTGACATGCAATTCTCTCCACAGCTCTGTGCAGCGCTTTGTGACCCTTGGGTGAAAAGCGCTCTAGAAGTGCAATTATTATTATGTTTTGGGGAAATGTGCGTTTTCAAACCACTTCCATATCTAACCAGCGTGGCAGAGCATGTACTATTGAAGGCCCTTCTACCGGCAGTGTCGTGAGCAATATATTTTATGGCTGCGCCTTTACCTCTACTCTTATATTTAAATGTAAATATTAATTACCAGGCTAATACAAGTAAACCATAAGATACGTCCATGATTATGGTGTGCTAAGCACAAACAAAACATATTCTCACTACTTCGGTCTGTAATACTGCCTTCGGTCTGCCAGACGGGCCTAGCGAAGGAGACTATTTTGTACAAACTATACGTGTTGTACACAAGTATATTCCCAGACGCTCATTGTTTAATTGTTTGCTAACTGATGAAAGGCTCACCATGTCTCACGACACGTTTGTGCTTGTCTGAACATGATCATATTGGATATGATCAGCATCCATTCCGATCCAGTCAGACCCACTTAGCATTTTGTCCCAACCACAGCTGGCGGCACAATTTGATTCCAGGATGGAGTCTAATTTCTGCGTTGCACAATATCCTGTAACTTGTAACCATTGAACGAAAAGACGCGTCAGCGAGTGCTATGTTATTGATGTTGTTGTTCAAGTAATACACATGTAAAGGAAGTGAACATTTTAAATGTTTTGTCACAGCATTCATGGGCGTGGTGGCACATGCCTGTAATGCAGCACACTGGGCTCAACAGTTGGCAGATTTCAGATTCGTGAAACTGCCAAACTGGGTTGTGAGGTGGCCTAAACGTACAGCAAATTGATTATTGAATTATCTGCACAGCTTTTACCCCCATGTAAGCAAGTAGTTTCTCCAGGAAATCTAATTTCCTGCCACGTGGACACTCAAAAATCTGCAAATATCCCATTTGCAGATATCGTGCAAATGAAATATTCCCTCGATGAGGATTTCATAAATTAATAAAATAAACTTATTACAGCTGATACTGTATTACCAAATTGTGACAATTAAACACCCTGAGACATGCTCTCAAGAGATGCTCGACAGCAAATATCAGCCGTGAAAACCTACATCAATGAAATTAGATAATGATTCAGACGCCCCCTGTTGGCAACAAGCAGGAGTGGGGGCGCAGTGGTGTGTGTCTTGTTAAATGAGCCAGACGAAACAAGTTCGATTTTCATCCATTAACCAACACGCGTGGTGACTACTATCGAAAGAAATTCTGAGTACCCCCTTTCACCAACCAGCACTGATCACCATCGTGAAGCATATTCAAACATCTCCCATGACCCATATGGCATGCGAAAGTCTTTCATCCAGCAATGAAACGACAAAACGACATGACCAAGTACCTGGGGTTCAGGCTTTGGATAGTAGAAATAGGAGTATTTTTCGACAATGAGTTGACGTATTTATGACCTTAACATGTATTTATTAAAGTGAGTTTTTTATAGGTTAATGTAAATCACGTATTATTTCCCAAGCTAGCAATTCAAACTCTGAAGCTATGATTTACATGATTAATACACGCTGCCAGATGCAACCCCATACGAACGCCCAGCGTAAATAGTTTGTTTCTATTAAGTTGCTCTTTTGTATAAGTATACATCAACTGGCGAAATACGATCACCCCAAGCAACGCATTCAGCAACAACTGTATTATCAGCATCCTCAAAATACATATTACGTCACCTGCAACGTGACCACACTGCAGGACCAGTTAGCACCGTGGTTACAGCACTCTACCCCCGCTGACGGTCGACTCTGCCCATCATCCCTCTTCAGTCAGTAAAGGAGCACTTGTGCTAAATCAGCAGAGACCATCTTACGGAGAGATGGCACCCGGCCATGGGAATGCAGGATTTGCAGTCGGGGCGTAGGCCAACGAAAAGCCGAGTTTAATCTTTAAACAGGTATTTTCCCTATAACATGTACTGTATAGCACGGATTTGAATGACGGGGGAATGGGAAAACAGTGTTGATACACAGGTCCTTGGGCATGTGATTATGACTCATGTTGCGAACCAAATTGAAAATGAGCTTTAAAAAGTACTGTAACGCAACAGGCTAATTTTACAAAGAAAACAAATAAACCTCTTGGTAAATCTGCCAAATTTTAATGGGCCTACAATCTCCTTGACTGGGATGCTGGGGCTCTGCCCAAAGATTCTGGTGTCAATGAGAACGTGATGGTGGTTGAATGGTCAAGAGCCCAGCTGCTTGCTCATTGCGGCCACAAGTGCCCGCCAATTCGTCAAAGGCAGAGCAACATGGTGCAGTCTATTTTTCTGATTCATGGACACATCAAGCAATGGAAAGCACTAATTTGTATTTATCCCGCCTAGCTGACAGAACCCTGTGGCTGTGAGAAAGGTGTACTCAGGCCCTATGGCCCAGAGGACATCACGACGGGCCCTTTGGTTATTTGCTGCCAAACTACAATTTGGTGCCAGCATTTCCAAAGAACGAGCATCTGCCTGTGTCAATACTACGACTGCCATTAGCAAACTGTGAAAACTCATGAGGTTGCAGTATTGCCACATGCGCCATGGCTCATGCCCGAAGGGCTGCAATTACTGTTAGTCAAAGCTATTATAGAAAAAACATGCCCAACTGTAGTCTTAATGCCAATCCCCCACCCTAGGCTGTCAGGTGCGTAAGTTAAGGAGGGAGCTGGAGGAAGCTGGAATGATGGGGAAAAGATCTAGCAGGGTGGCAAACACATACAGCAAGGTCACATGATCACAATCACTGTTACTTGACAGCAACAGTAATCACCATTACTTGATAACTTTTGAAGCATCAGGGAAATTAACAAATACAACTTAACAGTGCAGTGCACCCAAGTGCCAGTGCATAGAAGCTTAAAAAAAAAACTCCAAAAAACGCTATTGCTGATTTGCCGTTTTTATCTCGTTTTTGTGCTGTTCTCTCCGCAGTTCTGTGCAGCGCTTTGTGGCCCTCGGGTAATTAGCACTCCAGAAATGCAATTACTATTATACGATAAATGTTACATTAAACCATTTACAAATATAGGTATTAACACTGATAATTTAGCATTTTAAATTACAGCTAAAAATCAGATCATATTTTTCGTTGTTCTGCAATGATGTGTATATAAAAAAAACCCCAAAAAATGTTATTGTTGCCGATTTTCCCTTATAATGTCGTTGTTGCTGGCGTGCCGTTCTCTTCGCAGCTCCGTGCAGCGCTTTGTGGCCCTCGGGTGAAAAGCACTCTATAAATGCAATTATCATTATTAAAATCACAATATTCCAAGACAACCAATAACATCATATGCACTGGAGTGTACACAAACATGCAAGATTTACATCTGCGGCAAAGGTTTTTCTCACTTTTTGATTTGTTTTCAAACATGCTGTATAGTTGAACCTGTTAGTGTTCAATTCTGGCATGTGCTTTCATGAAAATAATTTATTCTTTTTGCTCTTGTTATGTTGTACTTTCCCACCATGCAATGTCCTGAAACTGCTGCCACTGCTGACGGTCTGAGGCTGTGGTTGTCCTCGTAACAGAGCTGCTCAGCTGAGATAAAGTCTAAAGTCCTATGGTGACATTATGGTATGCTGTGGCGTGTCTGGAAACGGCACGCTCAGGAGTTGCAGGGTGATCCTATTTTCCAAGGCTCGTAATTGCATAGTAATTCACATTTAACAAGATATTTGTCTCTCGTGAGATATGGGTGGTAATGGGTCCAAGTATATAGCATGGTAATGGCTTAGGGTGGTAATTGTTCATCTTGTCGAATGGCGAGTGATACAGGGAAAATATTTCAGAACGCATTCATACTATTTTTTCACTTGTATTTGAAGCGAAACTAAAGCCGACATGTAACACAAAAAAGAAAAACAAGATTTATACTGCAAGTAGATTCCAAGAATAAAATGTTAGCAGCATTGTAGCCTTTATTACTGTTCCATTATTAGCTCATTGAGTGGCGTTAATTACATGTGTATGCAATTGCCACGTTTGCAATGATTTATGTAGTGTTGATTATTACTAATTTATCATTCATAATTTGCAATATGCATGATATCCATGTTGACCAGAAAAGCTCTTCCCACAATTAGTTTGGCTTTGAAGTCCTACTGTAGCTTTTATAAATGAGTAATCAGCACTCACGTACAAAATTCAATACGTGTACTGGGAGCGTAAGACTCTATTATAATGGATGATTTGATGCATGGCCCCATGCTTACTAAATCGTTCTGGGATATTCAGTTGTCAAGCAAGATATGACCGTCACAACCACTGGATCCTTTATTAATCAGTAATGTTGTTCCAACCAAAATGTTAATACTGAGAAATGTTTTGGGGGTTTAGTTCTATCGAGCTGTCAACAACTCTTTAATTAGACTGGGGATGTTCGTCACATAGATTTCATTTATAGAGCGTAGCCCCCCCTCCACCCACCTGGTGCCTGATCCTACTGAGTGTTGCTATTCCTGGAGTATGATTCTTAAGTTTCAGAGGACAACAATTTGTTACAAGATTATGGAAATAGTGCTCATAAAATGAATTATGTTGGCAGGGTTACAGTGTAAAAGATTGGGTGCTAATTACCACTTACTTGGAAGTTTCTTAAATAATGCTATCCTCTATACATTGGAATTATGAAATTTAATTTCATCATTTACTTGTAAAATTATTTTTTTAAGAATTTCAGCAGGCACAACCTTTAATTATGATGCTCATAATATGCATGTAAAATGATGCATGCACATGATAATCGATTATTTACAATATAAGATTACATGCAAATTATCCGGTACAGCATATCAGCTAATACAGAAAACAAACTTTGACAAGAGACAGAATTTAAAAAAAGAAACAAGATGGTTTTAATGAGGAAAAAACAACGGATTCCCGAATGTACTCGTTTCAATTCCGGAACCGGTACATACCTTCACATTAACTTTATTTAACAGTTAGCAACAGTAGCAGCAGCGCTATAATTATAGGCTTTGTAATGTGAGCTGCATGCATTGGCGGCTGCGGCTACGCTGACATTCACATTAACAGATGCTCTCGACATGGTCACCTCCCACTTTTGTTTTTAAAATCATTTTTGAATGTTCCATGAAAACGAAAGAAATCAGAAGAGGTATTCACGAAGCACGCAGTAGGTTGCAGTAACATGATTACACGCTGAAAAACGAGTAACAATATGAGATTAGCAGTACCTCTGCCTTTGGTAATCATATTAGAGCAATATGTTTCTCCACAACACTAGTATTAAATGACGTAGTCCCCGAATTTACAGCTGTCCAATCTATCGCGGCATGGCATAAAACCAAGAATCTACGGAGGCAACGCGATACCCTCAAACGAGCCCGAGCGTACACACTGATAACCCACCAGGACTACATAATACTGTACCCTCATCCAGGAAAATCCACCAACACAATGCGCGATGCATAATAAAATGCACAGAGATTTGCTGTACTGCGCTGAATGGACCCCATGTGTGTGCTTGGCGGCCTCTTAGCTAACGCACTTGAGCAACCGAGCAGCAATTGTTTATAACGCGCTATACTCTGCAAACTCAGCATATTAAATTAGTCCAGGGTTTTCCTGCACAAACACATTGTAGCCCATGACATAACAGATCTAAACGTAATTTGTGTTTTAAGATAAGCCATCTCTGTTAATATACAGAGCAAATCTGAGTAGACGGGCGGCAGGGCAAGAAGGTCCCGGGTTCGAATCTCGGCTCGGGTGCCTTTCTGTGTGGAGTTTGCATGCTCTCCCCGTGTCCGCGTGCGTTTTTGCGGGGGCACGTTTTTGCCTCCCACAGTTCTGAAGACATGCTGCCGCATAGGTTAATTGACTTGCAGACTAAATTGCCCGTAGTGCCCGGTGATGGACTGACGTCCCATCGTGGGTATGTCCCTGCCTTGAGCCCTGTGTCTGCCGGGATAGGCTCTGGCTCACCGCGACCCTGTACAGGTCTAAGCGGTTTCTGACAATGAGATGAGATCTAAGTAGACCTACAGATACTACGGGTGGAAGCACGCAAAACATTCATAGTTTCTTAAATCTACAACATACATAAAAAATAACTAATCATTTCTTAAATTCGTTTCATTTATAAGTGCATTTTTTATGTAAAGGGTATAGATCACCCCTTAAACCACTAGAGGCGCTCCTAGTGTTTAACATATTTGGAGAATATTTATAGTCTTTTCAAACTTGCATTTGGAATTTTATTTAACTGTTGTTAACTTGTTCAACCTATACTGGTGTACTATGTATCTTGTGTTATTACAACTTTTTTATTCTTTCGTTGCCTTGTAAAGCACCTTGTGTTTGAGAAAAGGTGTCTATCTTGAACTGAATAAATTATTATCAGGACGTTTGAAGGATAAATTGTAACACAAGGAGAGGTATTACGCATTTCAAGGACAAGGAGTCAGGGAAAGGGCATCTTTATAGAGCACGTCCAATTCACACGTTAACAAACCGTTCGGAACACCTCCCTGGCAATGGGCTCAAATCTTGGTGATGAAGAAATGTGAATCACTTTTCCTGAAAAAAAATATCCTATTCATGAATGTTCACCAAACACGTATATTCGGCCGTATGTTTATGGTGCTGGTTACCGGTGATTGATTGTGAAGATGTACGTGTGTTTGGCCCGTCAAGTGGAACGGGGTATAAGGCTCGAGGAATAAGTGGCAGTAAAAGTCTTTGATTTGTGAGGCTGTGTGCATCACTGTAGCGAGCGCGTGGTTTATGAAACCAACTCGATGTATTTTACATTTGCATATGGCAAGGGCGCTTACTCATAGTTCAGCATTGTTCAATGTACAAAAAAAAACTCAACCTTTGTAATTTACTCTGCCAGATAACAAGCATACAAGCCTATAGCGTTAGCACTCCTGCTGTGAAGAGTGAATAACTAAACTGTTGGGTATACGTACATAGTGTGTTTGCACTTAACGCCTCAATACGTGGCCATAAGCAAAAATCTAACTTGTTTATTTATCTGTTTTACGACAATGTTCACTAAGGTTTACTGTATTGCTCGCACAACCCCGTCAGCAACAGTTTCTAGTTGAGAGGGACAATACCGACAGGTCAGTCAGCCAATGCAATGGAGAGCCTTGGTTCTATTCCAGGCAACCATCCGCACTAAATCTAGACTCTCAAGCGTATTTAGTTTACGGTCTGGTTTATCATCAACAAATTGCACATCAAAAAAAATACATTTGTCTCTATTCTTGCATATGGCAATGTTTAAAAGCGAAATGCAAATGTCGCCGTCTGCTCACCAGAAGAGGCGTCAGGACAGTTATAGCTCTACTGAAGGAGCGCACACTGCACCGGTTTACAATATAATCCATTCATTGGTCTCTTAATCCAGCATGACAGCTCGCAAGACTGGAGACAAAACCCTCTAATTTTATCACAATACGATGAACACGTTTACAGCAGTAAGTGTACGAATCGCAGCGCCTAGTGTGGCTATGGGCGTCTAAGTAACTTCAAAGGTAGGCATGTGACATCACCCTTGTATAGATCATATACAATATTATATATTATATACAAGGGTGATGCCACACGTATACATAATATATACAAGGCTCTATAACATGGGAGTGTCACGAGCGTTATGAATTGGACAGTGTATTCAACCATGAAAGAAAAATAGTATACTTAAAAAATATATAACTTGAGACTGAATTTTTGTTTAAAAAAAGCTAGAACATAACAAATTTTCAACCAGGCTTCATTACGCTTCAAACGTGTTTTTTTCTTAAGTGTGCGTGATTAGCTGCTTAAAATACTAGAAATCAATGCTAAATCCCCACAGACGGCTGGATTAAATGCTAATTTCTTTGAGTATGTAAATAGCCACTTGCCACGTGATTATTATATTACGGCACTGCATAGACTGTAAAGTCTGTATAGACTGTCAAGTCTATATAGTGCCGTAGACTGTAAAGTCTGTATAGCCTGTCAAGTCTATATAGTGCCGTAATATAATAATCACGTGTGGCTGAAAATTAACTTTAAGCCTGAATTAAACGCAGACGAACGCCTCTGTGTCTGTCTGGTGGTTCTTAGAGAGCTCGGTGTATGCGTTGCTGGGAAGGTTATGTCTGAGAGGAAGCCTGTGGCTCGGAGTTCAATCTCACACGATGTGAGTGTGAAACATCCAGAGGAACTGATGGGCTAAGGAGCAAGCAGTTACTGACGCGGGGTGGATTTCCAATCCCTGGGATTACCTCAATCGTGCACCGTCCCTGCCAATCAGCCCAGGACTAATCTGTAAACGCTGTGCCCATTTTGAACATTACGCACAATTAGTGTTGACGATACCAGCCAATGCCGTCCCATTGAAGTCCGCTGGCTCCACGTCAACAACTTCGCCGTAAGCACAGGTGGAAGACGCAATACATTTTATTTGGCTCGCTGTCAAGGTCTCGAATGACTGGGGGAATCAAGAGGTGAACACGGCGAATCGGAGCTACATTTCAAACAGGACAGGGGGCACAGGCGAAAGTGAGAACGGCTAAAGGCTTGTGGACACTGAGAATAGGTGCTTAACAGAACGCAGAGGCAGTAGTGAGGACAGAACATGACGGCAGGTACTGGAGGAAGATAATATTGAACACATGACAACAGTACACAGGAATCAATACACAGGACACAGCGGGGACATAACGCTGGAGGGACTGAACATGAAACGACACAGAAAGAGGGAACAGAACATAGACGGAGACAACGAGGGGGAGGGGACACAAGACACGGGACGGGGGAATCAGAACACAGAG
>JAZEWT010000004.1:21350693-21379403 GCA_036362905.1 Mordacia mordax
GGTAACGCCAATCCGGGCGACGTAACGGTCCTCATTGGTCTTATTTTCATTAAGGGCTTGTGAACCGCTCTTAGTCTGGCCCGTCACCTAGGACCTGCTTGCTATGGGAGACCCTACCAGGGGCGCAAAGCCCCCGACAACATAGCTCCTAGGATCATTCGGGCACACAAACCCTGTAAGGTGGCGGTTCAAGGACGATCGTGACGACCAAAATTTGACGCCGATCGGCCAAGCCATTTTCATGCTGAGCTGTTCAAATACACGGCAATTCTCTTTTACATTAAATAATATAAGGGCTAGGCATGCATCAGGTCACTGATCATTTCCTGGCCTCATTGCTTGTATTTTTGACGTCACAACCATCCCACTAACATGCTTTCGAGTATTTAGAATTTCATTAATTATATTTTATTTATTTCACTTCTTTGATTACCCTGGTCGTGTCACATGACAACTCTGCAGATAATCGCTGACTCGCTGTGTTGTATCCGGAAAGAGGTTTTTGCATTTTTAACACTTTGGATTGCCGGGCAGCAGGCTTGTGAGACAGAGGTTGTCATCTTACCACACGCAATCAATTTGCATGTAATTTGCTAGAGCCTGTTTAAGCAGACACAGGGCGCAAAGCACACCTATACTAAGTACAGGACACCAGTCCATCACAGGGCATATAAATTTCCGGCAGCATGTTTTTGGACTGTGAGAGTAAAACAAGAGTACATGGCAAAAAAAACACAGGCACGGGGCGGGGGGGGGGGGGATGCAAACTCCACACAAAATCGCAGCCGAGATGGGAATCGAAGCCAGAAACTTCTTGCTGTAAAGCAGCATCAGCACTCACTGCACCACTGTTAACGCACGTAACATTATTGAGATGTCAAATGACTGTCATGTCCGTCAAAGGGCAGTACTGTCAAGAAAGAATGGATGTAATGGGGATCTGTTTTTGGCAGTGGCATGGTTTGTCAAGGAAGAAGCAGAGCTATACACACATTTGCAACAGGCAACACATTTGTAAAGTATTTATTAAAAACAACAACGTATTAACATTTGAATAACTTGCTTACAAAAATATTCCAAGTACAAAACTGTACAGAACAACCAAAGGGAAACATACAATTGCCTCTTTTCAACAATTGTCAAAATATTTTACACTGCTCGTTACTGCAAGACAATTCAAAAATACAGGATCAGGCCTGTCCACACCTCCAAGAAAACAAGCAAACGTTAACAGCAACATCGTGGTGTCGAAAAAGTCTTACAGACCGTCATTAGCAATCCCACTAATACATAAAGGGAGTCGGTCAAGGCGTAGAACGATAGGTAAGTTTTGAACCATTTCAAAAACATACGTTGGGTGAACCGTGAACTCTGAAACTCTTTTTCAGGTGTTTATCCAGCTCAACTTGGTCAGTGACGGTGGAAGATTACAAATACATCAAATGCATGCTTTATTAACCACCTATAATGTTGGCACACGCGTCGATTATAAAAAGGGCATTTTTAACATCATATTTTGCATGTTAAATATACCAACAATCATTTAACAGTACCCGCTTCATAGAGGTTTGTTATTGCCGCAAAAAGTACCCAGTAACCTTGCACGCTCTGGATGCGGGATTCCTGCGATACAATAAATGGTCAAACTGGGCATTAATCAAAGAATGGGTCAGTGAGCTGAACCATGTCCTGGAAGACACAGGGTGCAAGGCAGGGGTACACGCAGGATGTGACACCAATCCATCAGCCTTAGGGCCATTTTTGCTAAGCAAATTAACCTTGGCAGCATGTCTTTGGACTGTGGAGAAAACCAGAGAATCTGATGAAAACCCACGCGGACATGAGCAGATTACACAAACGCCACAGAAAAGCACTATAAATGGAAATTGAACACAGGGACGTCTTGCTGTGAGGCGGCAGCACTATTCACTGCACCACCGTACCAACCTTTTATGAAATGTCTCAGCACTCTATGCACGAAGAACTTGCTCTGGAACATGATATCGCAGAGGTGCAATGTTAAGTGAAAATTACTCCTTCGGGCACTTTGATGTGTTTTACTTCAGATGTGCATTTCAAGCACTCACCATCACTCCACCTACCTCGTTAAGCAGCGCCTAATGAATCCAAAAACCCAAGTTTCATGTACGTGTGTTTGAGCAGTCATCAAACACTGGGCTGCCAGCTCAACTCACCACAGCAAGAACCAGGTTTAATCACACACACACCGGACCCCGATTCTGTTCCAGAACTTCGTGGTACCAGCTACGCACCACGACACACGAAAATGCACCCCACGGGGCACCAAGTCACATTAAGAGAGGGTTGTAATATTGTACGTGTTATATGCAGATTACAACATGCTTTATCCACTACCATTGATAGTGCTGGCATGATTTGTTCATTTACTTAGTTGCGCACCATGTACATCCAGCCAAACTCATTACATACCCAACACAATATGTTGAAAACACAAAGTTCAAGAAGGCCTTGGGGAGTGACAATAGGATCCTGGTTTCTTTTCGAAGGCCACATCTAGGTAAAACCTTGGTCAAGCAAACATGAGACACAAAAACTAAACAAGTACACCTCTAGGAGGCAATGGTTGAAGATCTCCTTAGGCAGGATAAACGAGAAACAGTTTACTACACCTAAAGCTCTGCTGATAAGTGTGAAGACACGATCGGTATTAACACCAGTGAGAATGCTACGGCTGTGGCAGTCACCTCTCACACCACGATTTGTGGAGAGGTGACCTTGTTTGCTGCACTCCTGAAAATGCTTGCTCATGCCATTGCTGGCTGAAGGACTGAGGGTACTGTAGGCTACTCTGCAAATGCTCAAAAGTCTGTTATTTGCAATGTATACGTGTTAATGTCCCAATTGCCCAATCTGAAATAATACCTATGTAATTTATAAAAGATTAGTCATGACTAGTATTACCTCTGAACACATTTTGCATCCATTATGAACCTAATTTTCATTGGTGATATTATTAAAGAGGAAACCAGTTTTCCACTCTTAGACTGATTTTCCGTGGCATGTCATTTGTTTAAAGACAGCATTGTACGAACCTCGATGTGGCTGTCAATGGCTAAGTGGAACTGAAATTCCATTACAATGGCTCACAATGTGAAAGACATTTGTTCATGACATGTAAAAAAACATCTGAATGATAGAAATCATTCAATGATTATATACACCAAAAATTACATTTAATAAATAGAAACTGTATTTGCAACTGGACATCTGAACATATAGAAGTCATTAAAACAGTAAACCCAAGCAATACATTTCTCAACCAGAAAGAATAACTTAAAGCTTAAATAATTGATGGTGCAGACAGAGCATGGCTCCCTCAACTACTGTAAGAAGCTGCCATAAGCTCATTTGCCCAAAGGAAAGTTAAACAGTGTAAACTTTATCAAATGCATTCATGAATACATCTAACGCTTCCACAAAATTCAGTTTGTCACCAGATTTACAAAACAATTGCGTACATTTTTCCAATTATTTGCCCAGCACTCAGCTGTTACAACCAATCACTGTGCATGTTTTGGATGTTAATCAATTTGTAATTTTTGTGGCAGTCAAAACCAGTGATTTTTTACGGGATATGCGTTAGCCGCAGTTACCCTTGAGAGCACTGCCAAAGCCACATGACTCCACTTCAGCCCATCACAGGCCCCACTCTCGCACAACTCGTGCGTTTCTCTGCACGAGTCCAAAACGTAACTTGTGCACTGCAGCCCCATGGGAAGTGCGACGAGAAGAATCTAAGCACTGTTGCAATCAACAAATGCAAAAAAACTGCACTGCTTAACTTCACTTTTAGCCAAAATAATTTTCCTGATCATACATGAGAAATATTTACCACAGTTTGAACTAAAGTTTCCTTTTTTGTCACACTTAACAGTATAAATTGGCCAAAATGATCTGTGACATTCAACACTAACCAAGACTACAAACATTAAAAGACATGTTTAAAAGCTACTTATTATTACACTACTAATAAAGTCTCCATATCAAGTGACAGCATTTATATAAAGCATGACAAAGTGCTTTAACAATAGAAAATGATCAAAATTACATATATTACGTTGAACCGTTTCTGCAGTTTCCTATAGAAAACAGAAACAAGCTTGACGAAATCACTATGTTTTAGACCAGTGAAATAACAACTTCCATGAATAAATCCTCATTTACTTTAACTATTTTACACTACTCATCATTACCTTCTGGTTGTCTGACCAAGAATCCCTAAACAAGTAGGCGAGTCTAAAGAAATGCTTGTAGTAGAAACATACAAATGGCACTATTAAATGGTTGCCATTGATGTATACAAAATTCAGTCCTGAGTTTTCGGTTTGTAAGTTACCAGCCATTGCTCGCCTGATTTTTCTGCCTACTTTCAGTGCTGCCTACCTCAACACCACAGCTTTCCCTATAACGAGAGCAACAAGTCTCGTCTTTTCCCTTTTGAATGGTGACTATCACACTCACTGACAGTTTCACATTTTCAGAGATGTGAGTCCCTCTGTCCGACGCAAGGTCTTGCAGTAGAAGAATGCTTGCATCTGGAAGCATGGTACGGTATAAAGGCACAGGCCAAAACGACGAGGATAAAAATACTGTTGCAGATCATATACGAGGGGACACTGGGAAATTAATTTACTCATTCATCCAGACATGCCTGCTTACAGCCAATCCCGTTGGTGCAGTACTCAGTACTAATAAGGGCAGCCAATAACTGTGAATGTTACTGCACCAAAACTGCTATGACTAAAAGCACCTAAGACCTACAAATGAACATTCACCCCAGAGACCAGAGCTTAAACTCTAATTCACCCGAGATAAACCTTGTGATCAACCATATGTCTACAAAACATAACCCAATACCCAAGCTATGGCCCATATCAATCACACAACAAATGCATGTTTCAAGTGATGTGGCAACGTCTATGCTTATGGGGGGGGGGGGTTTGCCAAAGTGAAAGTCAGAATTGCTCTTCACATAAGGTTTTGGAAGCGAGAGAGATTGCCATATCAGTGGGGACAGTTTGACTGGGAATTCAGATGTCTCAGTATTAAGACACAGCAATGAATCTATTATAGGAGTTGACTGTGTGTTTTGAGGTGGAGGTTACATTGAGAAGCAACCATTAAATAACAATAGGCCTGCAGGTTTGGTCTTCCCAACATTTCTGACGTGCAGCACCAAACGACTCAGTCAGGTGACCAGCGACGTCTGGGTCACCAAAATGTTAATACTAGTCTAGACAGGACCAAGACACAATTGGGCACTGACCAGAGAGCGCACGTCTTTTTACACAATTTGAATCATCAACAATGGTCTCTGTTCAGAACAAATGATAACACCCCACTGCATGACCAAAAGCAGTCATGATCTTGCATGAAGCCAAACGTCTGACATCTAAATTCTTTACAAAAAAATATGCAATATACAAAATACTGATTGAAAGCCAAAACTGTAAACCACAACAGCAAGTCATGCTTGCTTCCTGAGGCACAGTTTACAGAATGGAGATCTCAAACTCAATCCCGTAGTTATCATAGCGCCAAGTAAAACATTTCTTCTCTTAATACAAAAAACTCACCACAATCATTATCAAAACTGCCTTCTTACCAGCGCTGGAGATACGCTATGCACTAGGTAATTTTGCAACAACCAAGAGGAATTACCCACAATAATTATAACTAGGTAACATCCAAAGCTCGAGTAGGCAAAGAGATAAAAATACTGTCGTGCGAGTGGATATGTCGAGGTCATGTAATACCGAGGCCCGTGAGAGGGCTTTAGGTGATTTGTAGACAAATTCATGAGTAGTTTTAGTTTCTCTGGGAATTTAAAAAAACACGGGGTATTGAAAACAGACGATATTCAATATAAAAATGCCTCAGTTAATAAAACTGACACTGCAGACAGTAGTACCATTTTTTTCAACAGTAGTTACAAGACTGAAGACAAAACATAAATTCATACCACATATGGTAGCATTACAGATTATGCAGTATTTGATCAAATTACTCAAAATCAAGGCAATGACTACAAAATTACACACTTACAGATCGATGATGAATGTACTGTCTTGTTTTAAATCCCTGTGTATCAAATCCGCATGCAAACATTATATTTCTTCCAGTTCAGTGAACAATGACTAAAATACTACCTATCAAAAAGTGAACCACAAAGCAATACATTTGTGTAATATACCTTGATCTCATCTCATCTCATTATCTGAAACCGCTTAATCCTATATAGGGTCACGGTGAGCCGGAGCCTATCCCGGAAACACAGGGCGCAAGGCAGGAATACACCCGACGACGGGACGCCGGTCCATCGCCGGGCATTGCGGGACAATTTTAGTCTGTGAGCCAATCAACCTATCCAGGAGCATGCTTTTGGACTGTGGGAGGAAACCGGAGTACCCGGCGAAAACCCACGCGGACACGGGGAGAGCATGCAAACTCCACACAGAAAGGCACCCGAACCGAGAGACTCGAACCCGGGACCTTCTTGCTGTGAGGCGTCAGTGCTAACCACTGCGCCACCGTGCCGCCCATATACCTTGATATATGCGAGTATTCCTCTGGTAATGACAGGGTTATGATGGTAAGACACAAAAAATAACAAAAGACATTCACCTGTAAATTTGTATTCAGATGTTTTGTGAAAGGAAGATTGCACTGTACGATGTATCGTGTCGTGCTGGATTCACAACGCTGGGGGGAGTCAGCACACCAATCGGCAGGCCTATCAGAGAACCCTGATGAGCACGCCGACTGGGATGTCAAATCATAACCACGGACTGCAAATACAGCCGTAGGTGAGCTGTGTGGCACCAATTGGCAGCTATGGGATGTGTAACGGAGTTTCCACAGTGTGCTACTGCACGGAAGCGCACTCGTTTACCCCCACGCGTCATCATTCACTATCGTCGTGCACGGTCCCTCGTCACTGTCCATAACAGAGCCTACAATGCCTCAGCTGCTCGTTTTGATTTGGAAATAAAAACACATGTGCTCGTACGTATATACGCGCGCACACACACACACACTCTCGGACTCGCCAGTCCACGCTTTTGCTGAAAGGAGGAAGAGGCGGCAGGTTCTGCCGTTCCCATTTCACCAGTCCTTCCCATCGTGGCGGCGCTGCGGTACTGCGGGATTAGCGGTGAGGGCCGTAGCGGCTGTGGCGCTGCTGCTGCTGCCAGCGATGGTGGCAGTAGCGATGGCGGGGGCAGCAGGGGGCGGCACGGCCGGGCGGCGGCCCCCACAACACGGCTTGAAGAGGCGTGGGTCGATGAGCACCTCCCCGCACAGTCCCTTATACACGATGCCACAGCACACCTTCTGTCTGCAGCGATGAAACAAGCGGAGCACTTCTGTGTCATCCAATTTGAATTAAAGATCATTCCGGATCAAATCGTAAATAACTAATGAAACATTGAGGCTAATAATGAATCGCTGGTGAGGTATTCAACATCTGCATCGCTGCATAGGGTTTTCGTGCTTCTGCTGCATAGCCCTGTATTTATTGGGTTGCACCACGTGTAGCTGGGCACAATGTATAACATTTCTCTTCATTTGATGAGTGTCTTTAGAAAACTTCCATCATCTTGCCAAAGCACAACATGCATTACAATACGAAAACACATTGGAGTAATACATCATCATTGTCCCTCTGACTTCGATAAAATGAAGAATGGTTCTTTGGGAGTCAACGGTGTTTTTAAAAATCAGTTTCAAGGATTACACACACATTAGCTAGGCATAGTGTTTGCATTTTTTGCCACAAGTATATGTGGTTATTACAAACTTGCGAAAGGTATTTTGCTCTTTGAACACCGTTACACCTATAGTAATGCCAGAAAAGGAAACATATTTTCTGTTTTTCACCATCTCTATACTGATAAAAGGTCAAAATAAGTGTCTGTAGTATCCTGAGGACAGCCTTGGGCGTTACAAATGCATACTACAAATGCATACTTCAACTGCACACTCAATGAGCGCCATTTTTCAGGAAAACACAGGACAGAAATGTAACAGCCCACGCTACTATGCACACACAGAGATTAAAAACAATGTGAAATCAAATAATGTGCATATAATAAAGGAAAATTCATTTCCATATTGTACTCCGTAAAGTATAGCAACACATTTCAAGCGAACCGTTTCTTACGTCGAAATTACATGTTAAAAAGAGAAGAGGTTTTACCTTTTCTGGCAATTATACAGCTGTTAAGATCTTAAAACACCAAATAAACACTTTTCACAAAGTGTCCAGTTTGCAAAAACCACGTATACTTGTGTTAAAATATACAAACAGAAATGCTTTGACAATGTATGCATTGTCCTTAAAATGGATTGGTCCACACTGGAGAACGACTTTCTCTGTAGCCAAGATCTCAGTGTCAGCCAGGTGTTGCTAAAAGGCAACAAAATTAATCCATTGAAAAGCAAATACTAACATAGGGGTAATGGCCATCACAAACACTGCACCTTATGCCTTTAACATTCCTGGAAAGACACTGCTGTAATCATCGACTGCATAAGACAGACTGATGTCCAGGTCTCCTTCATGAATGGAATATTAAAGACATGTCACAGTTCGATGCAGCATGCAACCCACAGTATGGATCATACAGTAAACCCCTGTAGTCTGCACTTCATAAATTGAGGAACGGCACGACGACAAAAATACTCTCCTGAAGCCCCCTTGCGGCTGGCAGACCAGGATAATGGCAAGTAGCTTCTGAACCTAGCCAATCGCAAGAATAGACCTAGAGACTTGGGCAACTCCGCAGTACCACAGGGACACCACTGTTACGAGAGGCAGTGGAAACACAGGGACAAGGAGAGAGCGAGAGACCCGGGTGCTGGGACTGACCTCTTCCAGTAGGAGCGGTCCAGGCACGCGAGGGCTGGGTCGGGCGTGCTGGAGGGACTCAGCTCCACGTCGGATCCCTCATCCGAGTGGTGGCTGTAGGTGGGAGACTGCGACGGAGATGTGCTCGACGCCGTGCTGTGCGCATCCGAACCTGACACGCCCAGCACCAGGTGCACCAGGTGCTCATTTAAGACTGATTCAACATGGAAGAGGCCCAGGACAGCTTCAGATAATACACCTCAGGTTTTCAGGGACATAGCACAGTGGGCTAACCAATACACTACCACTCCCCACAAACGCAGTGCATTGCAGAATGCTGGGGCAATGCTGGAGAAAAATCCCATTTTAACTGTCATCCATCATTAACTATAAGCACAATACAATTGTAATGTTAGGAAACAATGCTGGTGTATTTGTTATCAGATAGATGTTCATTATTACAGCAGAAAATACTCCGTGAGCTTGCCAGCTCTGAATGTGGGATTTCTGCAATACAACGAACATTTATGCAAGCCAACACAATTAAAATTTACCACAAGTCTCCTGTTCGGGAATATTGCTTCTGGCAACGTAAGGGACGCTTGCAAATTTTCGCCGCCCTAACGATCGTCAGTTTTACAACTCTTTTCAGTGTATTCAAAGCAGTCTCAATCATTTTACTCTTGTTACTTTGGTTTTATTCCTATTCATTTTAAAGCGTATTATTCTCAGTTGTTCTTAATCCCTATATATTAAGCCTAAAACGCTTGGGGCCTTCCATATTGAGGGAGCGATTGAAGCCTCGGCCTTGCCTTCCACAGCAGCCGGGTCGCCTCCACTTCGCATGAGCAGCAAAAGTCGCCACTCAGTATCCGCATCTAATCATGTAGCAAAGTTCCACTCTCACCTCCCTTATCCACTTAACCCTCATCATCTAAATCAGTAATTTAACGTCATGTATTGAGGTCTAGATTCAATAATCGTGTAACGGTTTGCAACGGTCTCTTATTTTTAAACGAAAGTGTTTATTAATTGAGTTTTAAATATTCTGTGTACGTGTGAGAATTGTAATCACTTATCTGTGTTTTACTCTTCTTTAAATTTTAGAGTCTAACACTGTGACTCCTATCCCTAACACTAACTCCTATCTCTAACAATATTACTCCCATCTCTAACACTGATGCCCATCTCTAACACCGTGACTCATCTTTAATACTGAGACTCCTATCTCTAACACTGTGACTTATCTATAACACTGAGACATTTATTAAATACAGTCTTTAGTGTATTATTAAAGTAAATAATCTAACTACATCACACCACACGTGCCTTACACACTATACAGTCTATACATAGTCTATAGTCTATTGAATATAGACTTTTGAGTATATATTAGTCTTTAGTCTATACATACGGTCTAGTCCATACAGTCTACACATACTCTCAATAGTCTATATATATCGGCTACCTAGGAAACAACAAGTTAGACCCTTTGCAGCTCGATGTTGCTTGATTAAAATACCGCTGGTTAGTGTACCTCTTCCAGCACAAACATCGCCTGCAACCAAAACCCACTTTGCCCTGCTCGTTGTGTGCCGCGCACAGAAAAAGCCCCACTCATTGCCGAGCTGATCTCAAACAGTCTGGACCTACTTTGCCTAACAGAGACCTGGCATCATCAAGACGATTTTCTCACACTGAATCAGGCTCTACCTCGAGAAGTAACATTCCATCAGAAGGCTCGTTCAAATGGCCATGGTGGCGGCCTAACAGTTTCCCACCGTGTCGAGACATTAGACCAATTCCGTTGCCAACCTTAAATTCATTCGAGCATATGTCTTTGCATTGGAGGTCGGCTCAACCTGAAGTTCGTGCTGCTCTACCGCCAACCTGGAACCTCTATTTCTTTGGTTAACGAACTCTCTCTGAGCTGCTTTGTGAGATGTGCTCCAGTTCTGAAAGGATCCTGATTCTTGGCGATTTCAACATCCATTTTGACTCTATAAAGGAGCCCTCTCGCAAGGGATCTCATGGCCACTCTGACCTCATTTAGCTTCACTCAACACGTGACATCTGCCAATCACAGATGCGGCCAAATTCTTCATTTGGTGTGCTCCTGCGGTACATCGGTAACCAACCTGTCCGTCAATGATAATTCCGCTGTGTGGTTTGATCTTCAAGTACTGCCTCCCATTTCCATCACCAAGCGCCATATCCAATTTCAAAACCTTAGTGCCCTCACTCCAGACATATTCACTGCCACAATCAATAGTACTTCACTGGCCGCCTCGGTTCACTCTGCCTGTAATGCGACAGCAGAACCTTACAACAACGTGATGATTTGGCCCCATTAAAATCACGCTGTCTCAGACAAAAAACCATCCCTCTGGTATACTGCTGAAATACGGGATCTCAAAGCGAATACACGGAGGGCTCTACGGAATGGAGAAAATCTGGCCTCACCATTCATGGTCAAGTCTTTAAGGAACAACTCCGTTACCGGAAGGCACTTTAATCTGCCCGTACTAGCCATCTTTCCAGTGTTCTGGCTGATACCTGCGAAAATCCCAAGATTCTTTTCTCGATCATTAATCAGCTCCTTCATCCTACCAGTAACTCACTCTCACCTTCCTTCACTAATAAAGATCAGACAGATCCGTTGATTCAGTTTTTCTGATTCAGTTTTTCTCTGAAAAAACTGAAGATCATCATATCCCTACTCAGCCTCAATCACCAACCAATGCCTCAATAATTGTTCCTCCACCTTCCTTGACCTCAAAACTCCTGAAATTTTCCGAATTTACGGAATCCGAGGTCTCCTCTTTAGTTACCAGATCCCATCCCACAAACTGCTCTCTGGATCCTTTCCCATCCAAAATCATCCGGGCAAATTTCAAATTCCTTGCCTCGTTCGTCACTATTCTGTTTCATAACTCACTTCACTCTGGTACCATTTCCCCACTGTTCCAATGTGCCGCAGTTACCCCCCTGCTTAAAAAAACCTGGCCTCGATTGCAACATCCCTGATCATTATTGTCCCATCTCAAATCTATCATTCATCTCTAAGGTCTTTGAACGTGCTGTAGCCGCACAACTCCAGAAACACCTTCTTAATAATGACCTCTGCAATCCCTTCCAATCTGGGTTCAGATTAGGCCGTAGTACTGGAACTGCTCTGGTAAACGTAGTTGGTGACCTACTCATCGCCGCTGATGAAGATTTGCCAAGTATTCTTGTCCTCCTGGACCTGAGCGCTCCCTTTGATACCGTTGACCATCTGATTGTATTTGAGGGTATAGGGGTCTCTGGCTGTGACCTGCATTGGCTGAGCTCCTACCTGTCCGACTGGAAGCAGTCTGTCAGCCTCGGAGAACAAAACTCTGAGATTCATCCTGTTTTGTTTGGAGATCCTCAGGGTTCAGTTCTCGGCCAACTCCTCTTCAGCATCTTCCTACAACCTCTTAGCCATATCCTGCGCAGCCTCAATCTCAGTTACCATTGCTATATGATATCCAAGTCTATATCCACGCAAAGTCATCCATCAATACGTCTGGTCTTTGCATGTCATCCTCATTGTCAACTGTGAAGGCCTGGCTCAATTCAAGTTTTACTTCTTGAAACCTCGCACCAATTGTGCAAGGCTGAACCTATCCAATTGATGCTCGTTGACCAGACAATTGAAGTTTCTAAGGCCGTCTGGAGTCTAGATATGACTCTTGATTCTTCTCACCTTCGAGACACACATCAACAAGGTGACGAAGGTAGCCTATTTTCATCTCAGAAATATATCCAGACTGCGCAACATCCTGTCACTTGCTGACGCTGAGAAGCTTATACACATCTTCATCTCCTCACGAATCGATTATTGTAAGGCACTATTCCCTGGCACCCCTGCCTACCTGATTAATCGTCTCCAACGTGTGCAGAATGCAGCTGCTAGAGTCCTCACTTACACACCCATCCATGATCACATATCCCCAGTACTGATGTCTCTCCACTGGTTACCTGTTAAATACAGGATTGAATTCAAGATCCTCCTCACCTACAAAGCTCTCACTGGCGCAGCTCCGACACATATCCGTGATCTACTTCAGGCACCCTCCTCAACACGACAACTTCGATTCTCCAATACAGGCTTGCTGCATGTGCCCAGGTCGCACCTCCATTCGATGGGTGACAGAGCTTTCTCGCGGGCTTCTCCAAGACTCTGGAATGCCCTTCCACTGGAGATTCATTCAGCTGAGTTCTTGGGCGTCTTCAAATTTCATCTCAAGACTCACGTGTTCCGTTGAACTTTCAAGTCCTCCGGCTAGGACTATTGATACGGCTCAGTGTTGTTGTGCCGGGATGTTGACTCTCTTCCGACTTGCACCTGCTTGGGAACATTTATTCCTTCCTCCAGCTTGGACTGTTGATGCGGCTCAGTGGTGCCGTGTCGGGATGTTGGCTCTCTTCCGATCGGCACCTGCTCGGCAACATATGTTCCTTCCTTGTTTGTTTAAAAAAATATTCATTTTTTCTGACATTATGTCCTATAATTTATCGCTGCTGTATAACTTTTAGTTGACCTGTTCTGATGTTGTTGTTGACATGGTGTTCTCGTCACAGCTCGGATATGTAAAAAAAAACGTTGTTCATGTGCTGTTCTCTCCACAGCTCGTATTTTAAAAAAATCCCCAAAAAACATATTATTGCTGATTTGCCGTTCTAATCTTGTCGTCGTTGTTGTTGGCGTGCCGTTCTCTCCGCAGCTGTGTGGCGCCTAGTAATCGTCGGGTAAAAAGCGCTCTATAAATGCAATTATTATGTACAGTTAAGTGCGTAAATACACAAGGAAAAATTGAAATCCCCAATGATGACGGGATCATCAAAGGCCTTTACCACATCTGTGAAGCAGCATGGATGTTAGAAGACGACAGATAGTCAAAATATGAATGCCTTTTTTCCATTCATCTGCTTCAGAATCATCTGCATTATCAATACCAGCTTAATACTATATAGGGTTGCAAGAAGCCGGGAGCCTATCCTGGCAGACACAGGGCACAAGTGGGCCTATACCCAGGATATGACACCAGTACAACGCAAGGCACATTTTTTGGGGCAATTTTTTACTCAACAGGCCAATAAACCTAGGCAACGTGTCATTAGATAATGAAAGTAAGCCAGAGTACCCCACGAAAACCCACGTGGACACGGGCAGAACACGCAGACTCTATACAGAAAGGCAACCGAGCCAAAAAAACAACGCGGGACCTTTCTGTGAGGCGACAGCATTACTCATTGTGCTACCGCACAGCACTGCTTCGAAATAAATTGGAGAAATTTTTACAAAACGGGTAATACAACTACATATAGCACATGAGCCAATTGATAACAAAGGTGGTTGGCCAGTTCGTGGATTGAACTATGGCAAAGTCACCTCACATTGAGAGGTTTGTTTTTCATGACAGGGGGCTGCAATGAAGCACACTAGCAGCCATGAGTATAACATTTTAGATAATTCAATAATCCCTAACAAGCTGAACATATAAAATGCGTGAAATCTAAATGTTAACGGAAGACCTAAAGCAAAGAGGATGTTTGTTGTAGCATTTTTTTTATTCTGTTATTACCACTTTATATGCTTTGCATAAATATGAATTGACAGTATTAGTAGGGAAAACATGACCCAATTAAAGTCACACGTGCATATTTACAATGTCTAATAACAAATGATGCTCGACATTAGAACAAAGCAACACGCACCATTAAACTTTATCCGTCATGTTTGGAGATGTACTGCGTGGGAGGCATATAATAAATAACCCATTACGATGATGGTGCTAAACATAGCCCAGAGATAGACTCACTCTGTCTCTTGAGCTGCTGCTTGATGCGGTGAATCGGGCGCACACTCTTGGGTCCCACAAATGTAGACTTCATTTTTTTGGGCTTCATTGCCACCTTCAGCCCAGGGCCAGCCCTTGCATCAACCACCTGCCCAGACATACAGCCCTTGCATAAACCACCTGACCCACATGCACAAGCACAGCCCAAGTGTCAACCAGCTGACCACTTGTACACACCCAGATACAGTTAAGCTCGACCACAATGGGAAAGTTCACGAGAAGCAGTTGTTAAATGGCTTTGTATCCTTAAGTCTCCGTGCATGGACATATTTGTACATAGGTATGTGTGTAGGCATCGTGGGCAGCACAGTTTGGGTGTATGTCAGTCATCTCAGTCAGCTGTAAGCCATAACATCTGGGTCTATCAGAGAACCTTCAACACTTCACGTGGCCTCAAGAGCTCTGGTGATGTCACCATCACTCAGCGGCTGTTAGTGCTGTTGTACTTGTGCTGGTGCCTATGTGGCTATACGTGTGTTCTCTATGTCCATATGCGTGCGCGTCTATCTGCCATCTCTCACGTGACTCCAGTTGCGAGTAGACCCGGCAGGAAGCTTCTTCCACCTCTTTACGAGCAGCACGCACGCATTGCAGATGTCTCCCATGCGCGTCTCCTTGAGCCTGAGAACACAGAGCAGACATCGTCATCACACACATTCACTACACACAGTTCTGGACTACTATTTGAGAAGAGCCCAAGATATTACCTCCACTAAGGAAAATAAAAACATTGTGATGAAACCCACCCAGAAATTACAGTCTTGCAGTTGCCCAGAAAAAGAAAGCAAATTTGTAATGAAGCTAAAATAAAGGATGAGCAACTCAAAAAACAAGCAGCTCTCTATGTTGCAGAAAAGTTAGGTCATTGTGCTGGGCTGCTTGATGTGACATTTAAACACTAATAATGAGAAAAAAAAATCTGTATTGGTGTAACTTTTAAGCACACTGCCCCAATACCTCCTAGTATTGTCAGGAGCATTACTGGAAATTATGGCCATTGTAGTTCCAACGATGACTGAACCATATATGCACAGTACGATATTTAACCTCAACACTAACCGATGGTAGTGAGGGATGGAATCGGCGAATGATATTGGTGGCAGAGCCTTATATTTGGGAGCCTAGATCCCAGAAGTGAATGAATTTTCCATTTATCAGAGTTCATCTTCCGTACTGCTGCGGATTAACCAGACTTTGCTATTATGGTAAAGTAGTAGCCAAACGTTGGTTTGGGTTGCATCGCTACTCAACAGCCAGTGCCTTGGGGCCGCTGTTCAACAACAGCTGCCTGCTAAGCGTCAGGGCAGTCACCCACCCAAAGCAACTCTTGAAGTCTCCCTGATATCGGCGGCTGTCTGTGAAGCGTGAGCTCGAAGACTTGGCCTTGCATATGCAGCATCCATCAGTGCTGCGGTACATTTTGGGACGATGGAAACCGAACATAGTAGTATGCAGGGGCACAGGGGCCTGGCACTCCGCAATGAGCTCTGCCTGGGAAGAAGAGTGACATACGGCAGAAGGTCGAGGCATCAGCAGCAGCTCAAGGTACTCGGTATGGAGATTTAAAATGGCAGAGGATGTGACATGCTTCTAATACAAATGTCACGATCGAGAGCTGAACGAGACAAAACAAGTCTCTACCAAGAACGACTTGCAAAGTGGCTATCTTGGCGAACAAGCTGAGTCAAAATGCGATTACTGTACAATACAACCGTCCTGAAGCATCTGTGCAAACATGTTTTCAACGAGTGTACACCAATTGGGTGAGCACTTTGGACTATGAAGACGAGATCGATTCCTGACAGAAGATAACAGTGGTGAACAAATCTGAAGTCTGCCTCCCTCGGCCCTACAAACCAGGGTATGATCAAACAGCTCGCTATTGCGACAGTGAGGTATCTCGTCTCACAGTGGACTGACATGGCTGGAAATCATTGCAATATTATAACCCAACTGTGCTTTAAGAGCCATAAGGGAAGAAGGATCATGACGGAACTCTCATATGCAACAAGCTAGATATATGTTTATTATTACGGCAGAAAATATTAAGTGAGCTTGCAAGATCTAGGTGCGAGACACAAAAAAAAATGGACGATTGCACAATTAAACAAACATCACAGCACCAACTTCTATAAAGATGAAACCCCAACCATAATCATTAAGTAAACAGTAGCACTCAAGATTGAAGAACAAAATAATAAACAAAAAGCAAGTAAAAAAGTGGCATGGAATAAATGTACGTTTTAGCACAACAAAAGGAGTAAACGCAACCCTTCAACAAGAGTATCATGACAATTGTTAATGTCCCCTAATAAACATACTACAAAGATAATGTCTACATTCTCGTTCTGAACCTCATGCCGAGCGAGCAAGAAAACGCTGCCCACTGCTGTCAACCAAAAGTCACTTCAAAACACTGGGGGTATTTCTGGTATCTCCATAATAACAGCATTTATAGAGCGCTTTTCACCCGACGGTCACAAAGCGCTGCACAGAGTTTCAGAGAGAACGGCACGTCAACGACATAACCGGAAAATCAGCAACAATAACTTTAGGGGGGTTTTTTTATCCGAACTGTGAAGAAAACGGCATGTCAAGAATAACATCAGGACAGTTCAAATGAAAGTCAAATAGTAGCAATAAATTATAGGACGTACGATAAGCGGAGAAAAAAAATATTCCATAACTGGGCCGTTCTCTAAACCAAGGTTCACACTGCTCTTTGAATCGCCAGATTGGTACTTCGTCTTGTGACATGACACCAATAGCACGAGATAAAATTGTGAGAAAATTCCAACCTTTTTTTCTTTATTATTATTTTTTTAACCAAGAGAAAACTCGCAGCGTTTGACTTTGAAGCGAGACGGACGGTGCGGTCGGTGTACGTCGAGGTGACCAGGCCCAGAGCTGCTGCCGCCCCTAGCGTCGGGAGCCGTTGGACCGGTTTGTGTAACGGCTCGACGGTTCCGTGACAAAACCTCTCGGCCAGGAGCAGACGGTACACGGTCCGGCACAAACACCGCTACGCCACCGCAGCACAACCACACAGCTGCAAGACCACATTATACTGTGCAGGTGGACTGCAGCTACCAACAAGGACTCATCAGACTTGACTACCGACCATGCTGCTTCGCTTTGTCAAACCATAGCTATACACACCAGATTACACCACTACCAGACTACACACACGCCATGTTACATTTTACCACTAGATTTGCCACAGCTAGAGACCAGATTACATGTATAACATAATAAACGTTCGAACGTCTGTAATCCAAAGTTAATTTGTCTCCGTGTAGTCCTAAGCATGTATTTCTCTCTGCGTTGTGCACTTTTATATTTTCTCACCTTTTTTAATCAATATATTGATGTAGGTTTTCAACAAGACTTTGATCCAAACTCCAAAACAACAAATATGTATCGAATATCTTCCTCTACTGATGCATTGGCACCTTTGTGTTCACCATAAATGAACTATCTTCCAATACCATCAGTGATAAGAGCTTGAAGGCCACCAGGGAGCAGAGTTAATGGGCACGAGCCAATCATACGGGACATACTTTTGGTATGGCTGCAAGGACATTTTATTGTTCTGAATGGCCTAAGTGTGCAAGGTGGAGGCACATTGTCCCTGTCCAGTTTGAAAACGGTTGTCTGCAATGCATTGGCCCTCCGGTCTGTACTGGTGTAATGATTTTCAACATCTCGTTTGGAATGTCGTGTATTGTGGTCTCGTTTGTACTGTCTTGTCAGTGGTGTCATGCGTAGTTGTCTTTATGATCAGGGCTGATTCATCATCACTATTGGTCTCGTATGCACTCAGACCACACCAATACGACTGAAAAACCAGACCAATGACAAACAAGACAACAGCAGACTATTGATAAACCAGAATACACAGCTAAACTAGACCCCCAACAAACGACTGCAATGCACAGCAACACAATACCTAATATATCAGGGTACCATTACACACCAGGTGAGTGCTATACAAGAGCCAAACACCGGCACTGTACGCTCGGACAATTTCACGATTATAGCCACGCAGTGCTGGCTGGTGCAGCTTGTGAAAGACATGTGCTACCTCGTGTCCGATTCCCAGCTCCATGCGTATCGTCGGCGCTAGTTCATTTACCTCTTATTAAACAGCACTTTAAAAAACAGAGACCTCAAAATCAGTCACAAGCAGATGCGCTGTGGTTAATTAATTAAACGTTTTCTATTTACTCCAACAAGTCTCGTGATATTAACTACAGTAAAAAAACTAAATGAATTTGCTTACCAGGTAAAGCTCACTAAGACCCGATCTGGCCGTGCATGATAGCCCATGGAAGTGGTTTGTCAAGTGGGAATGTATAGTTGCGAAATAATCTTAACGCATTTTCCCAAAAGTGGAGGGGAAACGGGGGGGATTCCAGAGTAAAATCCTCGCGTCAGACCGAGCGTGAAAACTCAAAATATACCACAGGTATCACCAGGTTCGGGAGATAACGTGCCGAGTGTTTTAGTTGCAACCAGGTGAAACATTGCAAGGGCGACCTTGGGAGTCTCTGAAAATCACCGCACGGTGTTACAGTTCGCGTCAAGTCGCAGGTGCAGCAGCTGTGCAATGGTCTGAACGTTGCACCATGAACTCTTGACGGCGAAAAGACATGCGGTGAGAAAACCTCTACCAGTCATTGGCGCCGACCTCCACGAACCTGTCCACGAATACGAACATGGTGTATACCATCTGTTGTGCATGGTGACCGCCCATTCAGAAACTATCCAGAATAAATCCTTGCTTAATTTCCAAAATCCGAGATCGTTTAATTCAATGCAATATCACCATAGGCTAAATTATTTGCCACGTGCCTGTACAATTACATACAACCAGGCAACTATGAGTATACATTTTAAATTGCACGTTACTACGGCGGAGGTCTACGTTTAAAACATCAACACAACCATAGACTATAACCAAACCTTGGACCTATCAGTCATCATCTTCACAAATGGCCCAATGTTGATCTTTGTGCATTATTTCCAAGATTAAAAAAGTGGACGGTCCCTAGGTGGTACCCAAATTTACAGACAATAGTACGATGATGATGAAGCTGAGACAGAGGATTTTAATTCCTGTAAGGTACCGAGAAAAGCAGACATGACGCGTTGGTTCTCCAATTCACACGTTCCTTTCTGTACGAGCACGCGTATATCCACGCGTCCATGCCGTTACACACTTTAAGCGATTTAATTTACGCAATCTAAGCCATACGTTAAAGAAAACCTATAAATCGCTATACACCCAGTACTGCTGCTCAGCACCGTTCATTGTACACGCAGCGCGGTACACAAAATCGTGTGTAAAGCCAATACCACTCCTCACCCAGAGTACAGGGCCGCGTCGTATGCATCTCGACCCAGTGTTAATATAACCTATTGGAAAATCATCTCGCCAGACCTGGCTTTGGATGACGAACATGCGTGTACTGTGTGCCCTGTACTCCATCTCTCCCTGACCAACGTGCACTTGACCAGCGTGATGAAGTATGGCCAACCGCCACGTGATCGCACGGCGTAAACGGGAGGGGTGGGTAGTGTTCTCATCCAGCAGTAGTGTAGTGACAAGCCACAGTAGCGCGACCGTGGCCACGCAACCCAAACTATGATGGGTCCACAATGCACTGTTAGCCTGCGCTCCTTCAATGGAGGCGTGCCAGCGAAACTAGGCGAACTCTCTGCCGAAGCCCTAGTAGTCGTGATCAGCAGACTTCGACATCGTGTGCAGGTGTTTCTGAACAACACAGCCACCACACCAAAGGCTAGAGTGGAGGACCGAGCCTTACGTGTAAATATAAACAGGACGGTGTGGCGCCACGCGGTCGGGACGCGGCCACCACGTGCGCGCCGAACACAACGTGGTGGTGGTGGTGGGAGTTTGCACCGCCGAGGCCGAGGCACGCACGCACCGCGCGGCCATCGCAGCAGCAACCGCGGGGCTGCACGCGCGGCCCGGACACCGACGAGGCTGTCGTGACAACCATCGGTAACTGGACTGCGAGACGGGGAGACGCGAGTCTTCACAAAGGGAGCCCCTGCGCGCCTTCACTGCCATTGTTAACGTCACCCCTCCGCTCACACAAACCACACATTGCAGGAAATCACGCACGCCTCAATCCACTGCTGGATGAAGGCAATCCACGCTAGGACTGTCGGCTAGAATACATTTTAGTCGTGCAGGGAATGCAATTTCATCGCTCCATCTCCGCGCGGTAGTGTACGCATGCAGTAGAGCGCAACGCAGCAACACAACACGCAGCAGACTTTAACCGCTGGCGACTGCAACTTACTCGGTGCACGACGGCGGCGCGTTGCTGTAGTCGCTGTGGATCTGGCGCAATGAGAGCGGTTTGAGAGGTTTTGTTTATAAGAGTTGTGAGGAGACGCAGCCAATGTCGCCACCAAAGCCTTCCCGCGCTGCGAGAAAAACACCAACTTGGCTGATACTTCTATCCAAGTTGGTGCGCATGCGCGGCGCACACACTCCCACCCCGCGCTATATAATTAACATAATATCAATACAGTATTAACATATATTAACATCGTATTAGTATACACCCAGTGCTGAGGATGTCCCGCGCCGAGAGCGGGAAACGCAGTGACACTTAGCATATAATTAGCATACATTAGTGAAGCGGGGTGTAATTAACATAAATGGGGCGTGGTAACGTGGGCAAGCGGGAGAGCACGTCCGCCAAGGACGTCGAGCGGGAGGGGGCGGCAGTCTCCGAATCAGGTAATAGATAAACAAACGTGAGCGTCGCCTGCTTCCTGTCGTTCCCCACACACGCGTTAGTGGCGGAGTGTCGTTAGAAACTTCACCATCAATGTCCAGTTCCTCATTCATAAGGCCGCGAGAGCTCTCTAGTGATCCGTGGAGACCAGACCGCAATGCTGTACAGGGTCGCTGTGAGCCGGAGCCTATCCCGGCAGACACAGGACGTAAAGCAGGGTTATACCCATGATAAGACTCCAGTCCATCGCAGGGCACCGGGGAGAGATGTATCCAGCAGGCCAATTCACCTGGGCGGAATGTCTGGGCTGTGGGAGTAAACCGGAGTGCTCAGCCAATAAACATGTTCTTCGGATGTATTTAATAATAATAAGTGCACTTATAATAATAATTGTACTTAGAATAATAAAATGGGCGGCACGATGGCCCAGTGGGTATCCGCGTGGGTTTTCACCGGGCACTCCGGTTTCCTCCCACAGTCCAAAAAAATATATGCTGCATAGGTTAATTGGCTCGCCGACTAAATTGTCCTCAGTGCCCGGTGTTGGACTGGCGTCCCATCATGGGTAAATCCCCACCTTGCAGCCTGTGTCTGCCGGGATAGGCTCCGGCTCGCCGCGACCCTGAGATAATAATAATTGCACTTCTAGAGCGCTATTCACCTGATGGTCACAAAACGCTGCACAGAGCTGCGGAGAGAACGGCTGTAGGGTCCCTTTCCACCTCTCTATCCATCTCTCCACCAAGTGCTACAACCGTCTCCACTTCTAAGGGGATCGGCGCCGGTTCCTGAAGCCGGCGTCTGGTGGCCATCCCTACAGTAGCGCTCTCCTGTTAGTTCCCACACCCGTGCTTAGGGCAACCCTATCTCTGGGCGACCCGCGGTATCACGCTCACTCTCACCCGGGCGCAAACACCTTACTCCGCGCTCTCAAACGCCCCAATCACACCACGCTCACCCACGCAACGCTTCGATACAAAATACCGAACAGCTGTGTCGAGTTGAAGGCTTTTTCTTCTGCAGTCAGGTGCGTCGCGGCGACTTCTCTCTTCCCTAGCAGCCTGGTCTGCCCGACCGTCCTCCCTCCTCGCTCCCAGACAAATGGACTTCCGCCTTGCTCTGCGCCTGCTCAAATACTCCCGCTGCCCGGACGTACCGCCCCTTTTAACGGTCGTGTCTCTCTCCACCAATCAGCGCCGCCTTCCCTAGTCTCCAAGCGTGGGCTCCCTCTACCAACCAATCCTCGCCGTTGTAAACAGCCGGCGCCAGCAAGTCTAGGAAATTGGCCAATCCTATGGCGATGTCTGACCGTTACACGGCATAATTATGCCACACTGTCGTCCGAAGACGCCGCCCCCATTATGCTGCACTGTCCTCCGAAAGCTCCGCCCAACTTGCCAATGCCCCGCCTAGGTCTATTGTACTCACCCACCGACCTACAAGCTCCGCGCCCACAAATGTTTGCAGCTTTCTATCTGTGGAAGCGATGCTCTCCCCGGCAGAACTGGTAGGTAGAACCCGGCACCCCCTAGGCCAAATTCCAGCTGACGAAGGAACCACGAACCAACCTGTTCTGCAACAGGGTTTATGGACAAAACCTCCGTCGCTGGGGCCGAGTTCCATCGTCGTTCTGTTCCCCCCCGAACCCCGTGTCGTGCGGACACTCCATCAGTGTGAAAGAGTATGCTGTTGTCAAATGTCCGCCCGAACAACGGATGCGCGCAGGCATCAGGCAGGTGGTGTGCAGGAATGATGAATGCGTGAGTGACCGTGTGACACAACATACTTTCAATGGGGGAGGTCACAGGGGCGGACATAACGAAAACACAGCCAGCGTCCCTGGTGGTTCCGAGGCCCACGAAGTGGGCCTCCACACAGCAAATTACCAACAATACCCCTTACTTTAGGGCCTTTTTTCTTCACAAATCCGAGCTGTGGAGAAAACAGCATGTCAGCAAGCACACCAGGATAGTTAAACTGAAAATCAAATAGTAGTAATAAATTACAGGACGTAAAATAATGATGATTGCTTCGAAAAGCTGCTCTCTTGGGATAGCCGCGTCGTTCGCTTCCTCTCCTCGCGACGTTTCGCCTCACACGTTAGAGGCATCCTCAGGCGCAGTATGTGTGTGTAGTGCCTCTTGCTCCTATATATATGTGGGTACTATGTATGTATACAGTGTGGCGTTTCTCAGACATCAGAGGGGGATCACAAGGTGTGTGAGAAGTTCTTTCAAGAGATGCAAATTAGGGGACTAGCCACAGACAAAGCAGGAGGGGGTTATCGCAGTTCCGGGGTGTGAATAGGACAAGGAGATTAGTGTTAATGTTATTCAGATGTAGACTCCATACAACAAAAGATGACTCGACACATACACAGTGCCCACATATATGTAGGAGCAACAGGCACTACACACACATACTGCGCCTGAGGATGCCTCTAACGTGTGAGGCAAAACGTCGCGAGGAGAGGAAGCGAACAACGCGGCTGTCCCGAGAGAGCAGCTTTTCGAAGCAATCATCATGCATAGAGCGGTGAAAACCTATATCATTACAGGATGTAAAATTTGCAATATATAAAAAAAAATCTTTAACAAACAAGGAAAGGGGCGGCGCGGTGGCCCAGTGGTTAGCGCTGACACCTCACAGCAAGAAGGTCCCGGGTTCGAATCTCTCGGCTCGAGTGCCTTTCTGTGTGGAGTTTGCATGCTCTCCCCGTGTCCGCGTGGGTTTTCGCCGGGTACTCCGGTTTCCTCCCACAGTCCAAAAGCATGCTCCTGGATAGGTTGATTGGCTCGCAGACTAAAATTGTCCCGCAATGCCTGGCGATGGACCGGCGTCCCGTCGTCGGGTGTATTTCTGCCTTGCGCCCTGTGTTTCCGGGATAGGCTCCGGCTTCACCGTGACCCTATATAGGATTAAGCGGTTTCAGATAATGAGAGATGAGATGAGATGAGAGATAATGAGATGAGACAAGGAAGGAATAAATAAATGTTCGCGAGCAGGCGCAGATGGGCAGAGAGCCATCATCCTGGCACGACAACATTGAGCCGCATCCACAGTTCAAGCCAGAGGACTTGAATGCCTTACGGAACAAGTGAATCTTGAGACAAGATTTGAACATGCCCAGGGACTCAGCTGATTGAGTCTTCAATGGAAGGGCATTCCAGAGTCTGGGAACAGCGCTTGAGAAGGCTGTCACCCATCGAATAGAGGTAAGAACTGGGCACATGCAGCAAACTCATTTTGGAGGATCAAAGTTGTCGTAGTGAGGAGGGTGCCTGAAGTAGGTCATGGATGTATGTCGGAGCAGGCCAGTGAGAGCCTTGTTGGTGAGAATGAGGCTCTTGAATTCAATACTTTATTTAACTGGTAACCAGTGGAGAGACAATAGTACTGGGGATATGTGATCGCGGATGGGTGTGTGGGTGAGCACGACAGCTACGGCATTCTGCACACGTTGGAGATGATTGATCAGAGAGATGAAGATGTGTATTAGCTTCTCAGCATCAGAGGGTGACAGGATGTTGCGCAGTCTGACTATATTTGAGGTGGAAATAGGCTACCTTCGTCATCTTGTTGATGTGTGTCTTGAATCTGAGTGAAGAAACAAGAGTCACACCTAGACTCCGGACTGCCTTAGCAACTTCAATGGTCTGTCAATCATCAATTGGATAGGTTCAACCTTGGACAATTGGTGTGAGGCAAGCAAAACTTCTGTTTTGTCGCCAATTAGTTTCAGGAAGTTTGAATTGGGTCAGGCCTTTGCTGTTGACAGTGAGAAGGACATGCAAAGACCAGACGCATTGAATGATGGTTTTGCGTGGATATAGATTTGGATGTCAGTGGCATAGCAATGGTAGCTAAGATTGAGGCTGCTTAGGATACAGCCAAGTGGCAATATGTAGATGCTGAAGAGGAGTGGGCTGAGAACTGAACCCTGAGTAAGAGGATCTCTGCGTTTTGTCCTCCGAGGCTGATGACCTGCTTCCAGTCGGAGAGGCAGGAGCTCAGCCAATGCAGGTCAGAGCCAGAGACCCCAAAACCCTCCAGTTACTCAAGTAACATTGGGTGGTCAACATTATCAAAGGCAGTGCTCAAGTTAACGAGGACAAGAATACTTGACAAGCCTTCATCAGCAGTGACGAGTAGGTCATTAACTACTTTGACCAGAGCAGTGTCAGTACTATGGCCGCATCTGAACCCAGATTGGAAGGGATCAAGGAGATCATTGTTGAGAACATGTTTCTGGAGTTGTGTGGCTACTGCACGTTCAAGGACCTGAGAAAAGAATGGCAGATTTCAGATGGGGCAATAATTATCAGGGATGTTGCAATCGAGGCTAGTTTTGTTAAGCAGAGGGGTAACCGTGGCACATTTGAAAAGTGGGGTAACGATGCCAGAGCCAAATGAGTAATTGAAGAGATAAGTGATGAAAGTAGCAAGGGATTTGAAATTGGCCTGGTTGATTTTGAATGGGAAGGGGTTCACGGATCAGTTTATGGACCAAGATCTGGTAAATAAAGAAAAGACATCGGATTCCATTAACTCGGAAAATTCCAAGAGTTTTGAGGTCGATGTAGGCGGAGGAAAATTTATTGAGGTATTGGTTGGTGGTTGAGGCTGGGTAGAGATATGGTGGGCTTCAATTTTTTCTGGGAAAAACTGAATCAACTGATCCGCTTGATCTTTATTAGTGAGGAGAGGTGAGGGTGAGTGACTGGTTGGATGAAGAAGCTGATTAATGGTAGATAAAATAATCTTTGGCTTGTAGCAGGTATCGGCCAGAATGCTAGAAAGATGGCTGGTATGGGCACAATCAAGTGCCTTCCGGTAACGGAGAAGTTGTTCCTTAAAGATTTGAGCATGGACGGTGAGGTCACATTTTCTCCAAGTTCGTTTGGCCCTGCGTGCATTTGCCTTGAGATCCTGGAGTTCAGCAGTGTACCAGCGGGATGGTTTTCCACCTGAGACATAGCAAGATTTTAATATGGCCAAATCATTCCGTATGCTTGATAGCACATTGTTGTAAGATTCTGTTGTCACATCAGAGGCAGTGAGCCGAGGTCGAGAGTGAAGTATTGTTGATTGCTATTATATGTCTGGAGTAAGGGCATTAAGGTTTCAAAATTTGATTTGGCGCTTTGTAATGGAAATTGGAGGCGGTACTTAAAGATCAAACCACACAACGGAGTTATCAGACAAACCTGGATCCGTGATGGACAGGTTGGTTACCGATATGCCCCATGAGAAAACCAAATCGAGAGTATGGCTACATACTCTATTGAATTCCGTACATCGGATAGGTACGGTTATTGAATTATGTAGATCAGGCTATTGGTACTTTTTGCCAGTGTACAAATGTAATAAGTAGAACAGGTTTTTACCATTTCTGGTAATTATGCAGGTGTTAAGATCTTAAAGCACCAAAATAGACACATTACACAATGCGTCCAGTTTGCAAAAGCCACACATACTTGTGACAAAATATGCAAACAGGAAGCTTTGATAACATATGCATTGTCCTTCAAACTGACTGGCCTACACCAGACATGGCTTTCTTTTGAGCCTGATTGTCAGTGTCAGCCAGATGATGGTAAAAACCTGTTCTACTTATTACATTTGTACACTGGCAAAAAGTACCCATAGCGTAAACAGCTCCATCTGAGCTAATAAGCATTGATATTGCATTGTCCTGAGCTGACTGCCTTTTGGCATCATCTGGCTGACACTGACAATCAGGCTCAAAAGAAAGCCATGTCTGGTGTAGGCCAGTCAGATTGAAGGACAATGCATGTTATCAAAGCTTCATGTTTGCATATTTTGCCACAAGTATGTGTGGCTTTTGCAAACTAGACGCATTGTGTAATGTGTCTATTTTGCTGTTTTAAGATCTTAACACCTGCATAATTGCCAGAAATGGTAAAAACCTGTTCTATTTATTACATACGTACATCAGATTGATCTGTGCATCGAATTGCGTACATCGGATTGATCAATGTATTGAATTATGTATAGCGGCGCGGTGGCGCAGTGGTTAGCGCTGACGCCTCACAGCAAGAAGGTTCCGGGTTCGAGTCTCTCGGCTCCGGTGCCTTTCTGTGTGGAGTTTGCATGCTCTCCCCGTGTCCGCGTGGGTTTTCGCCGGGTACTCCGGTTTCCTCCCACAGTCCAAAAGCATGCTCCTGGATAGGTTGATTGGCTCGCAGACTAAAATTGTCCCGCAATGCCTGGCGATGGACCGGCGTCCCGTCGTCGGGTGTATTTCTGCCTTGCGCCCTGTGTTTCCGGGATAGGCTCCAGCTTCACCGTGACCCTATATAGGATTAAGCGGTTTCAGATAATGAGATGAGATGAGGATAGTTTATATTGAATAACGTACAACTGATGGGTATGTGTAATGAATTACGTACATTCGATTGAAATTATTAATGAATTACATACAACGGATTGGTATTTGTATACGATATATTGACCTATAAAAACTAGACTCTTTTTATATTATAGACGGCAGTGATAGAAATGACTCTATAATAAAATAATATATTATGTAATTATATAATAGACTGAATGGATATATAATTAGAATATAGACTGTAATAATGTACTGTAGACTGTATATAAAGACTGTCTAAAATAGACTGTATACACTCAAGATTGTATGTAAAAACTGTACTAACGATAGAGGATTATTGTTGTATAAAGCAGTGAGTTTAGCTTTAATGAATTACGTACAGTGAGTTTAGCTTTAATTACATACAACGGATCTGTAGTTGTAGACTGTGTGATACCCGCCAACTCTAGCGTCCCCATAACAAGAGTCCCAGCTCCGTAAATATCCTCCCTAGATCCCCAGCGATCCCTAACTCCTAACACCAATCTCTCTCGGTCCCTGATTGATCACACGCGGCGCTCCGACACACGAGCGTGCGCGCATTCTCACACGTACAGCGCTCAGAGCACACTCACACCACGCTCACCCACGCAACGCTTCGATACAAAATACCGGACAGCAGATGTCTTGGTGGAAGCCTTTTTACTGCTGCAGACTCGTGCGCCGTGACGAGGTCCCTTTTCAGCCCGGCACAGCCCCCGTCCCAGCCCGGGCACAGCCCTCGCACAGCCCGGGCACAACTCTCGTACATCCTAACTAACC
>JAZEWT010000004.1:21381838-21395251 GCA_036362905.1 Mordacia mordax
AAGGAACCACGAACCAACCTGTTCTACCACAGGGTCCATGGACAAAACCTCCGTCACTGGGGCCGAGTCCATCGTCGTTCTGCTACCCACCGAACCCCGTGTTGTGCAGACACTGCATCAGTGTGGAACAATATGCTGTTGTCAAATGTCCGCTCTAACAACGGATACGCGCCGGCATCTAGCGGTTGAGTGCGATTGTGGTGGTTGCCTGTGTGTCTGTGTGGCATAAAATACTTTCCGAGGGGGGGTTCACAAGGGAACATAACGAAAACACAGCCAGCGTCCCTGGTGGTTCCGAGGCCCACAAAGTGGGCCTCCACAACTGTATATATTGACGGTATATAAACTATAGACTGTTTTTATATTATAGGCTGCAGTTATATAAAATACTCTGTAGTTATAAAATATAATATATTATGTCATTATATAACAGACTGAGTGGACATGTAATTACGTCTTTAGAATATAAATTTAAATATATACTATAATGCACTTTAGACTGTATTTAAAGACTATATAATTAGAAACCGCTTAATCCTATATAGGGTCACGGTGAAGCCGGAGCCTATCCCGGAAACATAGGGCGTAAGGCAGGAATACACCGGACGACGGGACGTTGGTCCATCGCCGGGCATTGCGGGACAATTTTAGTCTGCGAGCCAATCAACCTATCCAGGAGCATGCTTTTGGACTGTGGGAGGAAACCGGAGTACCCGGCGAAAACCCACGCGGACACGGGGAGAGCATGCAAACTCCACACAGAAAGGCACCGGAGCCGAGAGACTCGAACCCGGGACCTTCTTGCTGTGAGGCGTCAGCGCTAACCACTGTGCCACCGCGCCGCCCTTGTGTGTATCTGTAGGATGGTTGTTCGTGTGAGTGTGTGTGTCTGCGTGTGGGCGTGTCACAGTGTATGTGAGTGTGTGTGTCTGTGTGTGTGCGTGTCACAGTGTGTGTGTGTGTCTGCGTGTGGGCGTGTCACAGTGTGTGTGAGTGTGTGTCTGCGTGTGTGCGTGAACATTGCTAAATTAATAAATAATTAAGATGAGAAAAACCAGGCGCAGCCAGAGTTATGTGTTGGGAGGATCAAGCCAAGGTTAGAAAACAACGAAGTGTTGGAGCAAATTTATAAATACAGCATTGTGTGGGGAGGATCCCGCCAAGGTTAAAAAAACAACGAAGCGTTGAAGCAGATTAATAAATAATTAATACGTGATTAATAAATAATTGCAAAGCGGAACCCAACCATATAAGGACATGACAAAAATGCTGAGTTGAGGGTTTTTTTGTTAGGCACATCCCACAGAAAAAACTGGATAAAGGGCGCCGTTCGAGTGGCGAATGGGACTCACGGAGCGAGCACCCAAGCAACTCTGACAGGTAGCTAACTGGGAAACGCCAGTCTGCCGGGAGAAAACTTGAGTGTTTGCGTGAGTCCCAAGCCCTGCTGCTGGAGAGTCTCAGTTACGTTTTTTCTAGCCACTAACAGCTTATGTTGCTCCGTACTTATATTGGAGAATTATTTTCGTATTATGCTTCCTTGTTGCTTTGAAATAAACCTATCATACAGTTGCAAAGTCGTGGTGTAAGCTCTGTGGAAGGTCGGCCATCACATCACATAAAAGATCCGAGGTGTCGAGGTTTTTTTGAACCCGACAGTATTCACTAAAGAATGTATGTAAAGCTCAAGCAATGTTGGAGGGTTATGAGACAAAAGGTGAGGGTCATCGTGAATAATTGTGTCAGCCAGATGATGCCAAATCAGGCTCAAAGAAAGCCATGTCTGGTGTAGGCCAGTCAGTTTGAAGGACAATGCACATGTTATCAAAGCTTCCTGTTTGCATATTTTGCCACAAGTATGTGTGGCTTTTGCAAACTGGACACATTGTGAAATGTATCTATTTTGGTGTTTTAAGATCTTAACACCAGTATAATTGCCACAAATGGTAAAAACCTGTTCTACTTATTGCATTTGTACACTGGCAAAAAGTACCCATATCATATTTTTTTTAACCACAAAAAATCCCCAGCTGGTCGCCGGGAAGTAGCGTCTCCTACAAAAGATTGTGGAAACATCTTGGGGGATCTTAATTCGGACTCCAAATAGAAGCGACCGTGTTTTTAAGTTTGCGTGGTAGCTGGTTCGTCCAGAAATGGAGACCAGACCCAACATTTGGAAGCAAATTTTACGTTCGAAAAAATAACGGAGACAAAGTTTAAGAACAATCGACTGAGCCGTTTTCGCTCTGGAGCCGTTAAAAAAAGGATTTCACACAAACACACTGCACTTATTTTTACATTAAGCAATTTTGGATTGGCTCTCCAACACTCTTTTTCTGAAGTAATGAATTGGCACGTTCAGTTCACCCAACAAAACCTCACTAATTTGCTCTCGGCTAGAGGCAGGTTTAGACATTTTTTACGTAGACTTATCCAGATACTCCAATGGCCACGAAAACTCTAATGATAGATTGTAAATTTCTTTACTGATTATGCAATAGATGAATAAACAACTATCAGAGGCTTCACAGTAACGTCCAATAAAGCCACGTTTGCAAAGCCCAAGTAATCCCATACGTTGCCTTTAATAATATACATTCAAACGCAAAGTACAGAATGCAAAACCGTGCATTAACACGTTTTTGTTGTTACAAAACATTCACATTTTGATGGCAAAGCATAAACATGACCCATATTTGGTTGATGTCAACACACGTTGTACATTAACCACTTCAAAAGTGTTCATAAATAATAGAACTTTGATTCAAAGAATAATTTCAACTTTAAATACAGGGTTCCGACGAAACGTACTATCATGTACCGTGCATACACATGCAGGAGCTCGAGTGGTGCTTATTGAGGCTGGAACAGTACACGACTGAGCCTCAATGACAGCACCACACAAGACTAGCCTCCTCCATAGTCCATGAATCCAGGCCATATATTACCACCAGCCGATGCCACATGAGATGGCATCACTTCAGTGACTACAACTTGTTAATGTAGAAAGCAATAGAGTTATGTGATAACCATTTTACATTAATGGCATTATTGACCATTGGCCATGTAATTAAATGTATATGTATGACTATATATTAGGTGGTACCAATTTCTGCTTTCATTCCATCTACTTTATACATAAAATTATACAGCCTTATCACTGATAGAGTAAGGCCACCCTGGTGGTTGTTTTATAATACTTCACCATGTTGGCTAAAGGGGTTGGGGGAAAGGGGGCGGAGTAAGTCCAGGAATGGTTCAGATATTACACGCTACTGAAGTTATTCGTGGTCGGGAATTGAACTTTTCCTTGCCAATTAGTAGCACAGTGCCGATTAGCACTACGTCACTTCTCCACACTCTGTTAGCTCAGCCCGCACACAGTGGTGAGGACATGGTTGCATTGGGTGGAATACAAAGGCAGCCGGGCATTCATGTGTCGTAATGGCCTCACCACCCACTCCAGTACCACACTGGTTGTGAAAAAAAGTCACTCAACAGCAATTTAATTCAGGATAAGCGGTAAATCACGTGTGTCTGCATACTGATTATGTCGGAGACATTGTGGTTTTGGGTTTTAAAGTATGCGATATGCATAACAGGAACATACCTATAGGCATCATTATACCAACATCATGATCCAAGAAATGATATTAATTACATTACCAATAAATTGAAATACCTGGTCATTCTAAAATCACCATTACTCGGGATTAAATAGAAGACAAGGTATTTCTCAGGATTGCCAATACCTTAGCGTTGTAAATATTAATCGCCACTACAGCGCAAGACTTCACTGTAGTCCTTTAGGGATGTGTTTCCGGATTGTAGCGTGTCTTGTTTGGGAACTAAAGTTCCCAGCACGAGGCGAAATGTCGGACATCAAACCGAACAGAGCGCGGTACAAATCTGAACATGTAGCGGACAGTTCTCCTAAATATTGCTCGATAGCCAGTATGTATTCGAGATGTATTTACGCTTGCCACCTTTTCCACACCGACATATTCTCGTGCAGTATAGCGTACTAAGTTCAATACAATTCCAGCACCTGGTCTCATTACAAATTAATTCTTTCCACTCGAACACGGTTGACGAATCGGACAGGTGGCAACCCCAGATATACGCGACAGAATCAAAGGCATCCCATTGGCTAACATCCTGATGGTGTAATTACGGTGGCAAAGTTCACTGGGCTCCAGTAATACATGGGTGGAGGTGTGTCACACTGCTCCATTGCCTGTTATGAATCGCTTATATTTTCCAGTATTTGAGAATTGAGATCCTAGGATCAAATCTTGACGAGCGATTGAGGCCAGAATATAACAAATTGGTGATGCTGTTTTGTTGGAAATGTCACACAAACATAAATAAATGTTGAAACACCTTCACCAAATAACACTGCGTGGGTTTAAAAGTAAACACATAACAGGAAACGTTTTGGGCAATGAACAGACCGTCAATTGGGATTTGAATCGCACCTGAACAGGAATTTGAACTCGCAACCTTTCACCTGATCTTGAGGGTCATATGGCTGGGTACGGTCAGAACACCTATTTATAGCAAATGTTAACAGCATGGCAACAATGCAACTAACAATAACTACCACGAAAAAATATAACGTATAAAACATTATTTTAAATATTTGGCACTGACGAGGAAGGAAAGAAACAATTAGTACGATCATGAAATTATAAAAAACGGATAAATAAAAAAATATCAATCGGCTGGCTTTAGGTGCTTTGTGTTAAATAGGCTGTAGGAGCTCATTAATTGAACACTTTAATAAATATCACGTATGTAGGTTGCACACATGCGTAAGGCCGTACACAGTACAATGTAATTACTATATACACACGCACATCTATATACACACAAATACACAAACACATGTTATATTTAATTCACATATTTATGTCGGAGTCGTAGCGCAGTGAGTAGCACACTGTACTCGGAGCGCACAAATTTTAATTCAATAACCAGCCACGGCCATGGCGAGTTATAGCTGAACGGGTCCTGTGCAGCCCCTATCACCGACTTGCTTGGACCAGCGTGGTGAAGTATGGTCAAACACCTCCCATGTAATGATCCATCGCTGGGTAAAGGCTTTCCCATGCCATGTCAGACATGGGAGGTGTCTGACATGGCATGGAAAGGCCTTAACCCATGGATGGATTGACAAAGGGCCGTAAGTTGCATTATGGGTATTATTTCTGCATTGCACATACACAGCGTAATGATGATAAGGCTGCAGTCAACATAGTTATTAACGGGACAAATATCAGGCGTATAACGATTCAATCCAATAAAATTCTTACATTCATGTTGCATGCACCGAATCGTGCGCATACAAAGATAAATGATTGAAGCATTCTGACAAGGTTAATAGAACATGTTACTTCTCAGCTAATGGGACAAATGAGAACCACAGCTGGAGCGATTACTCAATAAATAAATAAATCGTCACATAAATCAGGTTTTTACCTGAACTCAAAGTGTAGAAAATTGACAAATCTTATAGAAATAACGTTGTAAAAAGTATAAAAATCTGAAGAAAATCCAAACGGGCCTGGCTCCCAGTACCTTTTAAAAGGTTTCACAGGTAAATAATTACTTTGCAGGGAATGCAAGCGTATCTATTGGCAATTAATTGAAACGTGTTGTGAGCAAGTGAATTCTAAAGCAAGATTACAGAGTTCTTCTGGGTGAGAATGAAATCTTGGAACAGCAAAGGATTAGGGTCTCTGCACTTAAAGAGCGTCATGTAAAGCAACAGCACAACTCCTTCCACATTATAAACAAATTGGCCAATTACTCCAATATAGGAACCTAATTCCAAAGATTTTGAACAGTGTGGCATTTCTGGATATATTTTGCAGCTTCTCTGGGTACTGTAGATTCCATTGTGAATATTATTGTCGGTTTAGTCATGATATTCTCTATAACTTTTCAATTTACCCTCAGAATACACATATATACATACAGTTGTATACACCTATGATCTGCATCACTGTTTGGTATGGGAAGTGCAATGCCTCTGACCGTAAGTCCATGCAGCAGAGAGTGAAGACAGTGGAGTACATAATTAGGACCCATCTCCCCTCCATCCAGGACATCTACATCAAACGCTGCACACACAAAACCTCCAGCATTGTTCAGGACACCCACTATGAACTCTTTACCCACCTGCCGTCTGGCAAAAGGTATTACAGCATCCCGGTCAGGTCTGCCAGATTCTGCAACAGTTTCTTCTCCAAAGCCATCAGGCTCCTCAAAATACCATGCTACCCCGCTCCTCATCTTACAACACCCTCCCAAACACACTGATACATACCTACACAGGTCACTTCACTCTACTATATGTAGTCTATATCGTATTTGCCCTGCCCTGTTGAATGTTTCAGCCTTGTTTTGTTTTTGCACCAGGGACTACGAGAAACGTAATTTCATTCCTCTATATACTCTAATTGTATACGGATGGGATGACAATAAAGTTTTATCTATCTATATTTTGGAACATTAAGACAAGTTTTAAAAATCTCCTCCACCTCTGTCTACCCATTGGTATAAGTGAGTTCACTGCAGTTAGTTGATCGGCAGGCTGCATTTGCAGAGGTAAATACTTCCAAGATGCCTGGCCAGCGTGGAAAAGTAGGCCAAAAGGTCCGTTAGTGAGGCTCTTATAGAGGTGCCTCTAAGAGAGGCACGTTTACCGGCAGTGACATGAGCCAGCAACCGCAGGGCTGCACCCCTACCTGTAATCGTTCACGATTCCCAGACAGAACACAAACGTGTATTTTCCTAATGGCGTTTTTTGTGCAAATGAATCCACTGAGAATCGGGGCAGCCTCAACGTATGATCGTGAAGCGACCGCACACGAAGGGACACGGGCGTTGTTGCAGGAGCAGCCACGAGGTGATGGCGATTATACCCAGACCCAGGCAGATTCATATGAAAATGCCACTGTCCAAGAGGCCAGAGCCAGGCATCGCCTCGTCAAGCAGAAATCAACTTCATATCACAAATTGCGCACGCTGGTAATTGTACCAAAAAAATAATAATTGCAAATATTTATACAAAACTCTCTTTTCGACACTGGGACGTCACGGATTTCGTTATTTGTTGGAGTTACAAACCGACAGCAAAAGAGCATGTTCAGGAACAAATTTTACACTTGCTGCGCTAAAGTTCAAATAGCAAACTTGAGGAGTTAGGATTTTCGTTACTGTAGGAAAGACAACGGTTACCATTTCATGGTTGCCACATTTTTGGATAGAAAAGTTCTGTGCACAAAATGCAGTCCTCGTAAATGTTGTTTTGTTGATTTACTAAACGAGTTTTCCAGTCCGTTAAACGCTGGTCTTGACAGGTGACTTATCCAAAATGTCTAAAGATTTACATATAACATTGTGGTGTGATGTTGGTGGTATACGGCGTCCTTGTTGGCGTGGTTGGTACGGGAGCTGATATCACACGATGGACCCTACGAGATCACAAACTTACGAGAGAGACGCAGACATCGTTGTGGGAGTAGACACGAGTTCCTCGCGTCATGGATTGCATCAGCGCAGACACAGACTCACAATGTCATTGTCCAAAGGGCAAAAAACAGACAATAGCTGTGTCTGGGTTTTTTTTGTCACAAAATGGTATATACCTGCACATTCCAAATGGAACCCAGAAAATTAACATAAGCGTAGATAATTCGTGAAGGAGCGTTCATCTGGTCATGCTCAAGTGGGTCAGTAGGTCACAAGATAACAGGGCAATATTGAAGTTGACATAAAAGCCACAATGGAAGGTGACTTGAAGGCTCACGGTTTCATCTGCAAGTTTGGTATATTGAGTGGCCACAGACGTATGATATTAGAAATTACAAACAAATTTTGACACTAAAGATTCTGAGTATATTGTGGAAATGATGATAGGGAAATACACATCGATCTGGTAGCGAGCAGATCAAGTGGATTGGAAGTCACATGAGCTTACTCTATGGTGATTATGAACTGGAGTTGATAATCGTAATAGCGAAGAGGTGTAGATTATTTGAGAGCACGTATCGATCTCCTGGTGAAACAGGTGGGCCCGCTGATCTGGAAAGTATATGATGATGATTGCAAATTCACGTTCACTTGAAAACAATCCGCTGAATTAAATACAAGTTGTTTGACGACCTTTCAAGATGCAGCAACAAGAAGTAAAATTATTTGACGGCACTCATAATCTGCAGGTCGATTTTGGCCGCTCAGAAGACTTCAAGAGTGTTCAATTTGCAGATCGTGATTACAAAAACAAAACAGCAAGGATGACTTTAAAAATATTCTTGAATATATTGTGAGCAGCTCGGAGATTACAGGCTTAACACTGAGAGATGACGAACCGAAGTTTAAGTTACAGGCAGCGTATGGGTGAAGCAGACTTAATCAGAATATTTAACAAATTCTAAGTTGATCATAGGACTAACTTTAGAGACTATGAAGCACAGCTGACACTGAATTAGACCAAATAGGCGTTGTGATGACTCGAGGGCACTTATAGATCTGCTGGTGAGGACAGTTGCTCCCGTAACTTGTACAATTTAAGTCTCGAGGTGATGAAATGTGAAGGCAGTACTAGTGGGCATACAGACACTCCCACAGCTTCCGGAAAACTGTGGTAACATAAGATATCAGAGGAATGCAAACGTGGCTCACAAACCAATGCTGGTGTAAAAGATGGCAAATATATGGGGAAAACTAGATGACAAGATGCAAAGACGATTTGAGGATACTCTGTCATGACTCAAACTGATCAGATGACTCAACCTTCACGGTCCTCAACCTTTGATAATTATGAACAACAGCTGGCATTAAAGTAGTATGCACGCAGATGAGACTGTCAGACAAACGGTAAAGTTATGGTCGACAGCTCTGGCAGATTGAGAGGTCGCAAGCTTGGGTCTGGTGTTGAAGACGGCAGAGGAACGGCGATGATGACTCCTGAAGACACCCGTCATCTTCGTGTTGGTGGGTGGAGGTTGATGCTTGTGGGCGAGTGTGAGAGGTCACACGGCGATGCCCCCGGAGGTCAGAAGGAGATTCACGGAGAGGTCTCGCAGCGATGCCCAGGGAGGTCACGTGGCGATGTTCAGTGAGGTCAGCATTACATGGCGATGCAGCCGGAGGTTACACGGCGATTCATGGGGAGGTCACGCAGCAATGCCCAAGTAGGTCATGTGGCGATGCCCTTGACTAGCGACGACTCCAGGCTTATGGGGAAGCCAAGTAGGGCCTGCAAGAGCCGCTCCAAGTCGCTCACAAGCCTCACTAGCCGTAGTAGGGCCGTCTCCTCGTACATCTGCTCCAGAACGGGGGAACTGGTGAACAGCAACAGCCAACTGTGCAGCAGTTGCTCTCTGCAAGAGGGCACAAGGGAAACCGGGTGTGATTTATGAGAGTCGCCAACCTGGATTCACATGCAGAATCTCATCACTGCCGGTGTTGTCATTGCCCATCTTGAGCGGGTGAGCCACCCGCTCATGATGGGTTACCCGGTACCACAAATGCACCATGAAGCTCTATACAAAATTCTAATCATTAAAATATCATATTACAATGAATTATTACACTATCACAATCACTACAGTGTGTTTAGAATCGTTAAGGTGTTATTTTACTGTTGCACGATGATTTTTCCAAAAGTGCTTTTGGGATAGCCGTGTCGATCACTCCTCTCTCCTTTGTGACGTTTCACCTCGCACGAAGGAGCCATGAAAACATACATCAGTATTTTACTGTGGCACGTCTATTGTGATTGTTAGATAGTTATTGTTTATTATTAAAGCAGAAAGTAGCCACTGCGTTTGCAAGCTCTAGCTGTGAGATTCTAGCATTATAACAAATATCCAAAAATGACAGTAATAGGTGGAATTACAACCATAGCTGAAATAAGGCAGTGTTCCATGTGGCATCATACAGTGTCAAAAGAATGGGCCTGCGCATGCTCAGTATGTAGAGGTTGTCCATCATGAGAGGTGACTCAGCTTTCCACAACACCGGGGAGCGGTGACATCAGCTGGCAGAGCCGCCCAGCTACATGACCCTTTCCACTAAGCTCACCGGGCTCCAAAGCAGACGAGCAGCTGAAATTTGCCATCCTTGCCGATGTGCCGCGGTGCGCCATTGATGGCACGCACGAGCGAGCAGAGCGCGCATCGTGCCTGCAACTCCCGCCTCGGCTCCTCCCCCCCCTGGAAATCCGCATCCGGGTCTGGCGCGGGAATCGGCGGCGGGGCAGGAGTCCCGGCCGGGAGCACCACGGTCCCGCCAAGCCGGAGGGAAGACGGTGCCAATGCGCCGTCCCGGGTCTCCGCGCTCTCCTCCAGGTGAGAGGTCACCTTCTCTGTGGGCGCAGAATGTGGGTGAGGGGTTAGGGTTTGAACGTCTCACTCACGTATGAATCGCTGCCATTAATCTCCAGGGGTTCCCAACATTTTGCATTTTAAGGCCCACTTGGGTTACGGTCATCACAGACCGCTAGGTGGCCCTCATGGCCCACCGGTTGAGAATTGTGGTATTAACCTCTACATGTTTTTATGTATGTGTCCGGACTGAGGGTACTGGGTTTGAATCGTTTGTGAATGCAAATTGTATATGTACAACACTAGCAGAGCAATGATGATGCTCGTGCCTGAGAGCAAGAAGGATCTGGTTTCGATTCCGTGCTCAGATGCTTTTCTGTGTGGAGTTTGTGGGTTATATTCCGATCCATATACGTTTTTTCTGAGTACTCCACTTTCCTCCTGTAGCTAAAATACTCTTTTTGGCCAATAACATATTGAAATATAGTGGATGCTGTGCCTGGCAAATGACGGTGCAGGCTTACCGCGTGGCTGCCTTACCCCTGCCGTGCTTCTCTAGTTCCTTGCACCTCTGTTCCCCTCGAGAGAAAGTGAACAAATACTACGTGGAGGGTTATAAGTAGCACATTATTATTATCCTCAGTAAGTGTACACTCACCCACAAAGTCCCAGACAAAGACAGGCTTCTGGAAGAGACGTGGAGAGCGAAGGCCATGCTGAAACACGTGTCCCAGCGCCCACACGAGGCCTCCCTCTCCACACAGTAGCAGCGTCAGAGACCCACGCTGCCAAGGTGCACACACGGCAACAACAGCAACAACGTATTGATGGAAGCATCATCACAGCCTGACAATACCTCCAACGTGGGAGGTTTGAACGTCACGAAGAAGAGAAGGAAATGCCATGGGTATCCTAAAGGAGTAATTCTTGAAAGCAATTCTCGACAGCAGCGACAAAAGTTACAACACAGTGGCTCTGACATTTCCACGGCGACCGTGTCAAACTTATTGCACAGTGACATCAGGTGGAGCGGTGAAGGCTAGTAGATGGGAGATCACGTGAGAATAGACCCCCAGGTGCTGTGGGTGGAGTTGAGAAGTTCCACTCTTCATGCGGTAATGAAACCAAATTAAATATGAATAAGCTGTGTGACTTCAACAACCACACAGGCACCTACAAACTCAAAAGTTCTTCACAGGCTAGTCTTCTAGCCTCTGTCTTGCTTTGTAAAGAATTACAACAATAAGTGAAGGAGATAGGATAAACGCTCGCCATGGCTTTTCAAAACGCAGCTCTCATGAGCAACTCTCACATGGAGCCATGCAAATGAACGTAAACACAACGAGAACCATCAGCATCACTCGTTAGACAGGAGCATTGTGAGCACAGCCAAGCTGATAGCTTGTAGGAGCAGTCACCTCACCTCTTTCTCAGGCTTATGGAAATGCTTCACCAGGTTGTTGACGGCTTCACCCACCCCTTCTTGGATCTGCTCTGGGCTCATCTCTAAGTGAGGGGCACAGAACATAAGAACACATTAGCTGTATGGGCAAGAGTCAGAACACAAGCTTTTGAAATAGCTGCAATTCCACACTGGTTGAACAGTCAAATCCCATACTTATTAACTAAATCCTACACTAGTAATTAATATGAATCCTATACTATTTGTACAAGCTCATAAAATAGGAATAAGAAACCTAAAATAAAAGGATTCTGCTCCCCTATGGGGAAGGGGGGTTTGCATATTCTAATAAAGCCCAGAGCTATGTCGCCTCGAGTCAAGCACTCGACTGGGGCCTCACTCGGTGAACGGGGCTGGAATCTAGCGCTCCAGCTAGGATCTCCCCTAGTGAACAGGTCTGGGGTCTAGCACTATTACCAGGGTCTCCATTGGTAAATAGGTCTGGAGTCCAGCACTCCTGCTAGGGTCTCCATTGGCAAACAGATGGGGAGGGAGGTTCCAGACAAATAACGATCCAATGACCCTCTAACTAAGGGAGTTTTGTATCAGGAAAGACATCGATACCTCCACCACTGGGGGCAATTGGCCATCCTGGGTCAACTGGCCAACCTGGCTCAACCAGTCAATCCGGGTCAACGTGGATACCGGCCATTTGAACCAGCCACAACTACACACTAAAAGGGGTCAGAAGGCATACATGTGTTGGAGACTGTGTACAGTATCACAATCAGAAGGCACTGGGCACGAGTTTCCTAAACGATGGGTGATCGATATGTGGTGCGCCACACCTCACAGAGCGTTGCACACAGCCCCTGAGTGCTGGTAATGGAGCGGATACATACAAGCAAGTCTCTAGATGATACACAAGAGACTGGGGACAAATTCATTTTGCAGGGAACAAAAGAAGATCTTAAGCGTTGATGTATAACCCGTGCTGGGAATCATGGGATCGCCGGGGAAGGAAGTTCCCACGGTGGGAGCTGCAGAAGAGAATGAGTGACCTCCCACTGTGAAGAAAACCTCGGTTGCCAGCGCAGCGAGTGCGTGTAGGAGAAGGTGTGGGGGGGGTGTTAATCAAGGACTGGTTACACTTCACAAGTAACCCTCACATCAACTCTTCTCTTTGCCACTGGAACAAACACAATCTCCATCCTCGGCCCTCGCTCATACTCCATACTGCACTACTCACCTCAAATCTCCCTCCCAGCTGCACCCACTCCCTCCCCCCAACCAATCTCAGCTGCACACACTCCAGCCCCCAAACCACTCCCAAGCACACCCACTCCCTTCCCCCAACCACTCCCAGCTGCACCCACTCCCAACCACACCCACTCCCTCTCCCGAACCACTCACAACCACTCCCTCTCCCAACCACTCCCTCTCCCAACCACATCCACTCCCTCTCCCCAACCACTCCCAAACACACCCACTCCTGTCCCCCAACCACTCCTAGCTGCACCCACTCCCTTCCAACCACTCCCAACCACATCCACTCCCTCTCCCCAACCACTCACAACCACACTAACTCCATCCCCCCAACCACTCCCAACCACACCAACTCCCTCTCCCCAACCACTCCCAACCACACCCACCCCCATCCACTCTCAGCTGCAC
>JAZEWT010000004.1:21395371-21447202 GCA_036362905.1 Mordacia mordax
CCCTCTCCCCAACCACTCCCAACCACATCCACTCCCTCTCCCCAACCACTCCAAAACATACCCACTCCTGTCCCCCAACCACTCCTAGCTGCACCCACTCCCTTCCAACCACTCCCAACCACATCCACTCCCTCTCCCCAACCACTCCCTCTCCCCAACCAGTTCCAGCCACTTCTACTCCCTCCCCCCAACAACTCTCAACCACACCTCCCCAAATCACTCCCAGCTGCACCCACTCCATCTCACCCAACCACTCCCAACCACACCTAATCCCAACCACTCCCAACCACACCCAGCCACACCTCCCCAAACCACTCCCAGCCACACCCACTCCTTCCCCGCCAAACACTCCCAACCACACCCACTCCCCCCAACCACTCCCAACCACACCCACTCATCTCCCCAAACACTCCCAACCACACCCACCCACCACCCAATCACTCCCAGCCGCACCCACTCCCTCCCACCCAACCACTCCCAACCACACCTAATCCCAACAACTCCCAACCACACCCAACCACAACCCCCCCCTCCAACCACACTCAGCCACACCCACTCACTCCCACCCAACGACTCCTAACCACTCACTCCCTCCCCCCAACCACTCCCAGCCGTACCCACTCCCTCTCCTATCCAAACCGACTCCCCCCTTCAACCCCAACCCCATCCCAGCCGCACTCACTGGCTCCGCCACCGGTGCAGGATACGTTGGCTGGCGCATTGGCGCAGCCGGAGGAGGCCCCGGCGGACGCGGCCAGGCTCCGGCGTCCCGCGAGCGCAGCGGGCGTACGCGCACAGGACCCCGCATTGCGGCCCGCCCGTTGCCGCTCATCTCCTCGGGTGGTCCCCACGGCCCTCCCCTCGGCCCGGCCCCCCGCCACCGGGGCCGACGTCACCACCTCGCCCACCAGGATGCGCTCGAGGCTGCCGTCGTCCACGCCGCGGCCGATCCAGCGACCGCACGGGAACCTGGCGGGAGGCACCGCCGCGCAGACGGCATTGACGCGTCTGGTCTCAATTGGAACGTTAACGCGTTCCCACGCACGGGAGCTGCAAACAGCGACGCGGACGAATTTGTGCGGCCGAACCATGTTATTATTATTGTCAGTAGACGCCCTTATTCAAGGTGACTTAGATAATGACAGAGGTGTAGCAAGGCAACCACGCAGAGGCAAGGAGAAGGCAGCCATGCAGTCAGTCGGCGCTAATATTTTCAAGATACTGCGTTATATTATGATGTTATTGGTCAATTAATTAAGGACTGTTTTTTAATCGTGGAAGGAAACTGGAGGTCGTAGAAGAAACCCATGCAGAATAGGGGGAAAACACACAAACTCCACATAAGAAGGCACTCTAGGCAGGAATTGAACCACCTCTGGCAGAACTTTCTTTCTGTGAGGTGCAGATGTTACCACTGTGCCACTCCGTCTAATACTGGACTGTGCTCAGCGTCAGAAACACGAATAAAGAAAATCTATATCTAATGGAGCAGCTGTGCGTGTGTATCCGTACTGAGGGTACTTGATTTTAATCCTTCGAATGCACAAATTTTAGTTTACAGTTTTACTGCCCACTTATTGATCACTATTCTGAAACTTCAGAGAGCTAGCAGCAATAATCACATTAGCAGAAAACATCGTTAATAAGTGACGTTAGAAGGATGCGTAACGTGTTTGGAACAAGATCGCCCGTAACGTTGGTACCCTTTAATAAAGCTAGAAACAGCCACACACACACGCGTGGATTATGCGATGCGCTCCAAACAAGCATGTGACTCCTCTCAGCACGTGTGGCAATGCGATGGCTTGCGGAGGGAGGGGGGGTGTGGGAAATTCGCAGGGGGCACTCCCCCCCTAACATATCGCGCTATGAATGCACACCTGTACAGATGCCCCGTGATCTCATTGCGCACCATGACGCACTCCACCAGCCACTTGGTGAGCAGCCCCGCGTTATCGTGACCGATTTGCACTGTGGTGAGGCGGCCTAGGTTCACGCACTGGTAGGGGGAGAAAATGGTCATACAGCGAGCCTGCACTGCAGCTGACGAGCAGCCTCGGCTGTGGGGTGGGAGAGAAGATGATGCGCAATGCTGAGGACTGTGCCCGCTGGCCAGGCGTAAGTGGTGTTCTAAGGATGATGACAACGCCACCACCGCATTTTGCTAATGGTAATAATTTTAATTGGTGACGTGCACAGGATTCCGTCAATCTCAAAGAAAGGGAATGACTCGGAGGCACGAGGGGCGACGCTGAACAGTGAGAATAACAAATACAGACGGCTGACACTGTTCATTTAAAATCTTGCTTCTTTGAATGTAATTATTTCCCAAGAACATTTTTTAATTCAGAGAGAATATATATTTTAAACCCTTAAACATTATATTACATTCAACCGGAAATAACTCTTCGTTCCCGAGTACAGGACTGTGAGAAAAGTAAGAAAATTACACCTCATATTTTCCATTCATTTATATAAAAGAGCAAGTTAATGTGTGTGTGAATCGGTTTAGTGCAATTATTATTATTAGATATATGTTTATTCTTACAGCAGAAAGTACCTAGTGAGTTTGTGAGCTCGAGATGCGGGATTCCTGCGACACGGCAATCGTCCACAGAACCTCATCTAGCAGTGGATAGACAACACGTGCTTCTATTCCAGGCCGGCATGACCTACTACGCCAAGGTATGGAGCCTTTCTCTCAGTGGATTGAGTAAATGACTCCTACTATGGTTACCAACTTTGACTGCAGCTATCCTATTAACATCTCTCAGATTGCTTTCCATATATAAAAAGATTTTTTATGCTTTATTCGTTCAATGTCGAAGGTATTTGTTTAAAGAGAGAACAACTCAGAGGTGCGAGGAAACTGCAGTGAGGTGGAAGATAGGCAGCCATACAGTCAACCGGCGCCAACAATTTTCAGGGTCTTAAATAGTCAACAGAGAACGATGCCGATTTATGTGGACTCATGGCTAATCCTGGACAGTTGGCAACCCTAGCTGCGGCGTGTGTGAAGAAACAGCAGCAGGGGGTTTTGTCAGTGGCTGCATCGTGTACAGACAGCAGCTGGGGGAGTGGGGAGGAGGGCAGGCGTACCTCGAAGGTGAGCTCCAGGGAGCTGCGTGGGACGAGCAACACGCCCGTGTCACCTAGCTCCCCGCCAACGCAAACCCATGGGTTCGCCGTCGTTACCGACGGCCCCACCTTACGGCTCGGTACAATGAGCACACGGTAGCGCATCACTGCCCGGCACACGGGACGAGAGGAGAGGGCAGTGTGAGTGACAGCTTTAGTTAGAGCTGCTAAAGTAAATTTTAAACATTTGCAATTACAACATTAATTTATTTATTATAGGTACCCACTTAAGCCTGTACAAGGTTGTGGTGGGCCACAGCCTATCCTGGTAGACATATGTCGCAAGGCCGGGGTATAACCAGCATGAGATGCCAGTCCATTGCATGGTAACGGGGGCAAGTTATTCAGCAGCTCAATTAACCCAGCCAGCAAGTCTTTTGACTTTGGAAGGAAGTTGGAGTACCCGAGCGAAAACCCACACTGTTCAGCGAATTTGTTACATGCACACATTATGCATCAACCAGTCGTGTCAGTCGGCCAAACCCACGGCACCTGGGTCTGTTCCGCAACCTCCTGCCAGCACATATACTTCCACACATAGCGTGACCTCAACCACCTAGCCTGGCATATGCGCCGTGATGACATCACCACCACGAATTTAAGCATCCTGCCCAAATGTGTTCAACGGTCCGGTGGCGGAAATTGCAGCGGTAGTCGCGTGGCGACCGACAGGCGAGCCGTGATCTCCCCAGGATGCTGCCTACCAACGGTGGAGAAGGCGTTCGTGAAACAGTAGTAGTCGACGGCATTGAGCGTGAGCAGGTGGTACAGGAACTGCTCCTTCTCGTCCTCCATGTGCAGGAAGGCGTACGGCTTGTACAGGCGGCTGGGACCCAGACACGCGCCAGGGTCCCTCCATTTAGCCGTGAGTGTGTGTACGCATTGCTGGATTGCAATCGCGAAATTCTTACAGCAGTAAAATACCAATGCAAATGCGCGATGTTCCACAAACGAGTGCTTGCAATAATAATGCATTTAGTGTATATAGTGCCTCTCATGCAGAGGTGCCAAGGTGCTGCAGGAAATCGTCCAGAGGTGGGAGGGGGAGGGAGACACGTGGTCAGCTGATGCCAACCCACCAGACACTGCATCCTATGTATTATGGTGGTATCGGTGAATTAATTAACAAGTGTTTTTTAGTTGTCGGAGACAATCGGAGAACCCGGACCTATTCCACACAGTACAGAGGGACAAAGACAAACTCCGCACAAAAATGTGCCCGAGGTGGGATTCAAATTGCCTCGAGCAGAACCCTTTTTCTACAGACACCACGGTGATGGGTGCGGTGCTCACCCCGAGAGGTCCTCATCCGACAGCAGTTGCTTCAGGTGGCGTGAGAGCAGCTTCTTCTCCATGGAGAGGCGCACCCAGGCTCGCGCGCGGCCCACGTCCGTGCGGATCTCAGCAATATTCTGAATGTGCCTGCGCACAACCAACGAAGAGCCTGAACTCCTGAACATCTCCAGCATGAGAGATGGTGAGGTGGCGTTGTGGGTGTGTGTGTGTGTGCCAGCTCAGCGTCACATGAATACCTGGTGTGAACACCACCACTATTGAGAAATAGGCAGTTAGGTGTGGTGCTGGCCATCCACTCCCTCATGTGCCGTGCTCATATTTACAAGTGCCCGTTAACAGCACTGGACCTTTTTATATTCTATTAAGGCAATATGGGTGATGTTTGTCCCTGTATGAGCATGTGTCTCTGTGTGTTTGTGTATCTGTGTGTATGAGCTTTGTTTAGTGTGGCTATGGACACGCGCGTGTGTGCACCTATGCTTGCTGGCGGTGAGTAGCACACTGTCTTATGAACCCAACACAGCAAGTTCAATTACTGCTCAGGATGAATAACAACGGTCCAGTGCTTAATAAGCTGCTGCACCAGCACTCCGAACTGAACAACATCATTATCAATACCCGCTAAATCATATACAGGATTGCGGTGGGCCAGAACCTATCCTGGCAGACAGAGGGCGCAAGGCGGGCTATACCTAGGATGTGACGCCAGTACATCGTGGGGCACTGGGGGAAGAAATTTACAGAGCAGGCCAATTATCCTAGGCAGTGTGTCTTTGGACGGTGGACGGAAACTGAGTACCTGGTGAAAATAAACACGGACACATCGAGAGAACAAGCAAACTCCACATAGAAAGGCACCGGAGCCGGGAATTGAATCCGGGTCCTTCTTGCCGTGAGGTAACAGCGCTACTCACTGCGCAGCCACCCCCAAACTGAACATTCAGCTGCACTCATGCGTTAGGACATGCAGTGTCACAGCAGCACTGCCCGTGCGCGCTGCGTCACTCGGGCTTCACCTCATGTCTTGCGTTACAGAGGCTTTGAGTGGGGGCATAATCACGCCCCCGTCGGACCGTCTCCTTTCCTGATTGGCCACGATCCCTGGGAAAACCCACCAATCACAGCTCAGGATGGTGGCATCTGCAGCAGCAAATTTAACCGCAGGTTCAAGAGAATCAAAGGAGGAATAGCTGTGGGCACGCAGATTCACATTCACACACACTCATATGCACACACTCACACACACAGAGATTCACTCACACACACACATAGATTCACACACACACGCAGATTCACACACAGATTCATACAGATTCACATTGACATACACACATTCAGATTCACATTCACACACGCACATTCATATTCACACGCATATTCATATTCACACGCATATTCATATTCACACACACAGAGATTCACATTCACACATAGATTCACACACACACCGATTCACATTCAGCAACAACCGCCATTCGCCACTAAGTGGCGGAGACATCACCACCACACCTGTGTCAGGCCATATGCACCTTTAAGCCACGTGAAGTATTGAAGGCTCGCTGACAGGAGGTCACGGGACAGACCCAGGTGTTATGGGCTGCCTTACTGAGATGACTGGCAGATGCACCACCTATGCTCTCTTCTGTGCAAACTTGCTGTGTTTAAGCCGCCCAATGCTTCGCTCGTTGTTGTGAGTGTTGTTCCTCCGCCCTCCATTGTTGTTGGAGGGCGACTGCCTCCAACTGCCCCGTAGCGTCCTTCACGATCCTCCTCCACAGCGCTGGTACGAGTCTTGAGCAAGTCCACTCAGCTCAAGATCTTCCTGTGCTACATCAGTCCATCTCTTCTCTAGTCCGTGCTGTACCCGTTTAGCCCCCTCTATCCGGCCAAACAGCAGCTGCTTGGGCATGCGGTGGCTGGGTATACGGGCTACATGACCCAGCTACCGCAGCTTCGCCTACCGGAGGAGCTCACAAATGGAACTTTGTCCAGATCATTCCAGAATTGTGACTCCTCACACAATCGAACCTGGTTAATCTCAGGATGCACCGTAGGCAGGCCAGCAAGAAATTTTCAAGACGGCGCAGATGTTCCGCCAGGGGGGTCCACGTTTTTCAAGCCACAGCTGAGAAGACCCAAAGCTTCATGTGGAGCGTCAGGCCAGGCAGCTTCCACACAGTGTTACGTAGCCGATGAAATGATAACGCTGTCCGACTGATTCAGAGCGAGACTTCCGCTGTCAAACCGGAGCTGGGCATACGCACACTGCCTAGGTATGAAACTTCTCCACTGTCTCCACAACTGCCCCATCATTCATGGAGAGCTGAGGAGGTGGAGTATTCGATGGGACTAAATACCCAGACAGGTGCTTTGTTTTGGTGCGACTGATGGTAAGACCCCACCTCTTTGTGGCATTCTCCAGGTTCAACAGCAAAGCCCCCAACTCCTCCTCAAAATGAGCAGCGATCACCAAATCATCAGGGCATAGATAACATGGTTGGCCAATAGGGGCAGCCATCCTCTGGCCGCACCCGGGCATCGATCAGCCTCCAATTATACCTGTACCAGATGGAAATTCCACTGAAACATCCATGGAAAGCCTCTCGAACTACGTGGTCAAAAAAGATGTTAAATAATGTAGGAGCCAGAGGGCATCCCTGTCGCACACCAAGGTGAACAAGGAATGGTTTTGACTCCCGACCACTTAGCTTTACCCGGGCTTGCCCACCCTCATGAAGGTCCATAATGATAGTGAGCAGGGTGTCAGGGATCCCGAAAGCACGAAGAACAATCCACAGCTCTGGCCTACTGATGTTATCGTAGGCCTGGACCAGGTCAATAAAGCAGAGATGCAGGTTCTGTTGGAATTCCTTACATCTCTACTGTAGCAGTCGGGACAGAGAATATGGCATCTGTGCAAGACCGCCGCGGTCTGAAACCATATTGGGGTTCCACAAGCCTCTCCTCAGAGTGCCCAGCAAGGCGATGTTGAATAATCCTTGCTGGAACCTTTCCCGGCACACTGAGGAGCGAGATGCCCCTGTAGTTATTACAATTGGTGCTGTCCCCCTTCTTAAAGAGGGGGACCACTAGGGCATACTTCCATTCTTGCGGGACCCTTCCTGTGCTCCAGACGGTTTTAATGATGTCATACAGGGCAGTATGGAGATAAGCACCACCTTCCCTCAACATTTTGGTTAGAAGATCATTTCTGCCCGGTGCTTTTCCTGGTCTTGGGCTCTGGATCCCTTATGTACTTCCTCTATAGGTGGCATCTCCACCAGCCACTCACAAGATGTTGCTGCTTTTTCCTTTATATGAGGTACCACAGCCCCAGCAGGGTCACCCTCATGTTGTACCACAGTGTTATCTGATCCGGGGGGATTCGCCTCCCCCAAGACCTTACAGAAATGTTCTGCAAATTGCAAACTTGTTCCTGGGGGTCAGAGATCGGATCATCAATTTCCCATTTAAGAAGGGTAATCGGTGCAGCGTTGCAAGTCAATCTTTTGATGGAATTTTGATCACGGGCTACCGAGGCAAATTCCACTGCGTCAGCAGCCCGCAACCACCACTCATCCTTGCAACGTGGCACAGCTCTCCGAAGCTCCGAGTGAAGGCTGCGGTAAACCTCCTTATTTTCGGGCATAGGATGTTGCAAGCGGTGGGAATGGGCCTGCCATTTTCTCTCGGCTAGCTTGAACACCTCCTGTCAACCAGGGTTGCTGGTGAGGTCTGGACTGTGTACCCAGTGCAGCCATTCCAGTTGCATGAGCCACAGCCCTAAACCTCACCCATTTCCCTTCGGCATCGTGAGAAGCGGAGGACACTGTCAGCCCAGCTGCAAACGATGATGAAATTCTCTTTTACAGCTTTCATCAGCTTGCCGAGACCAGGCCACTGTGGGTTTGAATGGGGTCCTTGGTGGATGCCCATCATTTCTGTGGAAGAATGGCAGGCGGATCTTAGAGATGAGAAGCTGATGGTCAGAGGTCTTCCTCGGTAGGTCCTGGTGTCAAGGACATGGCCCCGCATCCGCTGCTCTGCCAATATGTAGTCCAGCAGATGGTCTTGCTTGGACCCGGCATGCACCCAAGATATTGTGTGGATGCGCCGATGACGGAACAGCGTGTTGGTTATAACGAACCCATGGGCTACACAGCAATCCAGTGGCCTCCTACCATTGTTGTTGAGCTGATCTGGCCCATGCCTTCCAATCACTCCAGCCCAGGTGTCTGCATCATGACCCACTCGGGCATTAAAGTCACCCAGCAGGATGATTCTATCCCGAGGGGCAACTATAGCCAACACCTGGAACAGGAGGTCATAGAAAGCATCTGACTCGTCGGCCTTGCCTGCATCCCTCCACTGATGTTGATCTTAAGTGGGAGCATAAGCCACCACCACCACCATCCCTCGCCTCCCATTTACAAGTAGGCAAGCCCACAGTAACCTGGGATTCACAGGTTCCCACACCTTACCACCACGTTCCCACGCCCCCTTCATTCTTTCATTTTAAAAGAAGAGCCACGCCCTGTTGCTTGGCAGTTTCTTGTCCCAAATGGAGGATTGTCCACCTCTCCTGCTCATTGGAGCCAGAACCCGTCCACTGGATCTCCTGTATCCCACAGAGGTCCAGGCGGTACCGGTACAGCTCCCGACAGAGGAGTGGCAACCTTTCCTCCGTAACGAGCATTCGAACATTCCACGTGGCCACACGAAGCGTCTTCTTGTTGTTTCTGGAGGAACCCCGGGGGTGGGAACTCGGTCTCCTGGCTCTGCCAAATGGGGTTTGGCCAGGAGATGTCATAAGCACCTGTCCCCCCAGGACCTCCGGCACAAACTTACGTTTTTCTTTTATTTCACGTGGTATAGCTGTAAATAAATTGAAGGTGGGGGAGTTGCCAGCCCCCTGCACCCGTTCAGAGCCGCCTTGGCCACTGTGGAAGCTGTGAGAGCAGCAACCACAGCGTTACCGACTGGCACCACGAGGAGGAGGAGGAGGAGGGGGGTTGTTTGCCAGCTAATTCATATATACGCACAGATTCACATTCATTCACATTGACACACACACAGATTCACATTCACACACACACCCAGATTCACATGAACACTCACATACTAATTTATAGACATGCTCACTTAAACACACAGATTCAAATACACACTCATATATGCTCATATACACACCGATACAAACACATTAGCAAGTAATTCCGATTGAATCTATTTATAGAGTCATACTTTACGTAATAATTGTATTAAATCATTCGAAATTTCATATGGCAGTACCCAAGCAGTGGATTAATACCAAACTCAGGAACATAACTCGAGTACTCACATATGTATAGCAGAGGGGGACATATAGACACACAATACAGACACGTGCACATGCAGATACAAAGACAGGTAAATGCATACAGATACATAAAAAAAACACATTGCAATCAATCCTGTCATGACATCGTTTCTGCAATTGTCAATACTGTGGGTATGCTCTCTAACACATTGGTATACTGATCTATAACACACGGGTGTGCTAAAGTGCATATACTAATTAATAATAACATGAAATGACACATTCTGTTAAAGTGACAAAACCGTCCTGATTGGCTTTGTCAGGTGGAGGTGGGTTTATGACACGTTTGCGCTCGCGTGACTCGACCCAAAAGAACTCAATTATGTTCATGATTAAGGGTCATGTTTCAATGAAAATAATTAGTCTGTTTTGCTAGTATAGCTCACCTATAATCTCTAGCGGCTGTGTGGTTAACAGGAACGCCTTATAAATACAAAGATCCGCCATACAGCTTCAATAGATTGTAGGGTCAAGTTCTATTAGTGTGCACCTATGAAGGCCAGCACAGCACATGAGGGGATGAGTGGCCAGCACTATGCCTGGCTGCCTTTGTCTCCCTAGTGGCCATGTTTTGCACACTCCACCAGGTACTCATTTGAGTCTGAGTCAATGTAGGGGAGGCACAGAACCAGTTCAGAAAATCATCAATGGTGTTGCAGGCCATGAGCAGGGATCGAACTTGGGTTGCTGGGTTCGCAGCGCGGCGTGCTAACCACTGCACTACCTCTCCCCCTTAAACCTACTTGCTGTCACAAAACAGTGGGGATGTGTGCATCACGAGACTTCCGATTGGCTGGAATGCAGCAGGAATTCTCCACTGCCACCTCTGTTTAATTGACCCAAGCTTTGGTATCCACACACTTATCATGAGTTTGCAAAAAGGGTTTAAAGTAAAGCAGGTGCTTTCTCTTCCCTCTTACACTCGTGTGAAAATGTACCTGGACCCATCGCTAGTGACTATACATTTAGAGAAAGTCGTTACCAAGGTGGTTCGACTCCCGCCGCGGATGTGGCGTGTGTGTTCTTCCCCTATTCTGCATGGGTTTCCTCCGGGTTCTCCAGGTTCCTCCCATTACTAAATAAGATTATTTATCCGATAATGTCCCAATATACAGCATAAACTGGCTGGCAAATGTAGGTGCTGGCTAACTGCCTGGATATCTTCCCCCTCCCTACATCTGCAGTTTCCGCATGCCTCTGAGACATTCTCTCTTTGACAGAATACCTTAGACATTGAATGAATACCGTGCACATTATATATCGTAAATATAACATTGTTTTAACTAACTGACCAGTGGTATCCATGCCCACTTTGTCCCGTGAATACTTTTTGTTCTCTCTGCATGCTGCCGATCCTATGCACAGTGCTCATTTTAGAAAGATCTTTATATTGTGCGGCCTCTTCACAAATGCTTACTGAGATTGGACCTATTAAAAGCTAATTTTTTACTTAACTGATTTACAAACAAGGCTTGTATGTGCTCGTAAAACCAAACATCACATGGCCATGTGGTCATAATTCTTTGAAGAAACCACAATAATTTACCTGGACAGATCTTAACAAACAGTGAGACTCACTGCTGCTTTCTATTCCGTTTGCATTTGTCTGCTGTCTCTGCACCTGGGTCCTCCGCATCCTTAACTACCATTGATTCCCTGCTGCACTTTCAGGGAAACAGGTTTCCAGTTCCCTGTGCGGCCAGCGTGCCCCACAGTGTTCTGTAAGCATAAGCTGTAGGACCACGTACCCAGCGCAATGCTGCTTTCAAAGGCAGCCTCCTTCTTCTCCTCCTTCTCCTGGTAGCTCAGCAGATGGGACCACAGGGCAGACTTTCCCTGTAAGCACATGCCAACGACAAGAAAAAGATCCCCCACATAGACTTTCTCTACAGACATAACATTGCTTCAGAAACAAATTCCACTGAGTCTTGATGAAGGCGACTATTCTATCATTATTGATTATTGCAACAGTGTCTACCATTTGGAATCTACTGTTATTTTAAATAAACTTAACAGTTAATTTATCGGGGCGGTACAGTGGCCCAGTGGGTAGCACTGTCGCCTCACAGCAAGAAGGTCCCGGGTTCGAATCTCGGCTCGGGTGCCTTTCTGTGTGGAGTTTGCATGTTCTCCCCATGTCCGTGTGGGTTTTTGCTGAGCGTTCCGGTTTCCTCCCACAGCCCAAAAAAAAACATACTGCTGCATAGGTTAATTGGCTTGCAGACTAAATTGCCCGCAGTGCCCAGGATGGACTAGCGTCCCATCGTGGGTATATCCCTGCCTTGCGCCCTGTGTCTGCTGGGATAGGCTCTGGCTCACCACGACCCTGTACAGGACTAAGCGGTTTCTGACAATGAGATGAGATAAATTTTATTCTACTCTAAGATTTGCTTTGGATGCCTCCTGCGGAAAACACTGTTGTGATATGTACACTGGCTCAGGATTAACTTCTCCTTCAAATAGTAGAAATATTGACTCGGACCTAATCATACTTCAGGTTCTACATAACAAGTCGGCGAAACAGTTGATGGATTTGTTGTCCATAAAGAAAAACCTAACCTCAGAAGCTCAATCTATTACCTGATGAATGTTCCTAGATACAGATTAATTTCAGTCAAAAAGCTGTGGTGGCTTTGGAACAATATTGCCATGAGCTTGCAGTTACGGTCACTACCATCTTTTAGTTGCCTTAGATCCCACTTAGTGGTAAAATTTCGACAAGAGTGTATATACATACATTGATTGTTCTTTTGGAAGGGTTGCATATTCTCCTTCTTTGTATTGTACTACATATTTAAAAAATCCCAAGCCATTGTTGTACGTTTTAACGTCTTCATTATTATTTTATTGTCCTGTGCAATTCTGAGTGCTATTGTTTATTTCATGATTTCAGTTGGGGTTTCATCTTTGTGCAAGTTGGTGCTGTGAGATTTATTATTTGTGCAATCCTAAGTGTTACCGATTACTTTTAGTTCGTGGTTAGGTTTAATTATCTTCAGAGATTGTTGCTGTAAGTTTATCTGCCTTTGATTTTATGCGTTATTGTGCCGGTCATTTTCAGAAGTTTGCTTTGTCGCCGGAATCCCATATCTAGAGCTTGTAAGCTCACTGGGTACTTTTTGCTGCAATAATAAACATTTATCCATCTAAAAGGCTATAGGGACAAGTGCTGTTAGCAAAAAGCCCCCATGAAGGTTATCACAGCAAACCAGGGGGTGGGTTTCCAGCACCATGCCTGGTCACCTTTGTCTCTCTAGTGGCGATGTTTATACTCCATAATCGGTACTAATTTGAGGCTGAGATGACCTAGGTGAGGCTTGAGACCGGTTCATAAAATGGTGTAGGTGTTGGTCGTGAACAGGAAACAAACTGGAGTCATTAGGTTTGTAGTGCAGCGCAGTAACTGCTACACTATTGCTCCCCATCAATAGATACACACACATATGAATAATGTTTACCAGTAAAACATGTTTTTTGAACCGAGTAACCTTGGACTGACTGACTTTGCTGAGTCTCATAAAAATATGTCTGTTAACTGCAGACTCTGCATCAGTGGATTGTCCAACATGAGTGTAAATAATGACAACCCATTCGAATATATGGCACAGCGTGTTATTATGGCACTTGTCTGACATCACTGTAACATCACCCCCACACATGTTGTATCAGCCAATGCGGTTATGAAATTAGTGTACATTTTTGGGACAACCACTGAGCAGGCAAATATCATTGCAGCACTAACTTTAACACACCAGTACATTCCTGGGAAGGAAATTTTCAGACAACTCCGATCATAAGATACTACTCGTGCAGGAGCTCTGGAATTAAACCCATGCCTTCAACGTCTTCCGGCCGCTCGGTTACCCCAAATGTGGTGGGCATAGACACACCTGCTTGGCTAGAAGCCCATGTGACCAAATTCTCTCGAGCAGGTCACAGAGGCTGGCGATGAGCGTGTTCTCCTCCACGCCCGTGATCGTCACCTCCCCGTGGCCCAGCTCCACTGCCTCCTGGCCCATCTTCTCCACCAGCATGCGCTTGGTCTGATGTGCATACAGACGAAACGATACCCGCGCAGCATTACGAACAGTCTCAGGTTGAGACTGGTCCCAGCTCGGAGGCCGGCTTGAGGACCTTCTTTCGGCTCTCATACTGGAACCAGGCCTTGGGGGTGGGGAGCTCGATCTGAGCACTCACAGGACTTAGGTCGTGTTTCAAACTTGTCAGGTAGTTAGTGTCTCATATTGATTACTTTCATTAAACGTCTAGATATTGACGGTTTAATAATTTTGATAGGAATATATTTCATCGGGCAACACAGTGCTTATAATTCGATCTCGGTCAGTTGCCTCTGCCACAAAAGTTTCTTGATACTTGGTCGAACGGAGATAATTATTTTCTTTTATTATACAGATAACCCTAAGGCACGTGCTGGTGTGGGCGTCGCCAAAGACATTCGGCCGTCAATCGTTGATCAGAAGGTTTACATCCCATGAGGTAAAGTGTCGGTATTCCCACCTCTTCTAAAACGTCTGTGGAGTAGGCTACACACCACGTTGGAGGAACTCAACAGTGCTTCCTGGAGTGGCAACTGTTGTGCTAGCAGTGTGGTGAGTGGGCAGCCAAATGCTCTGAACGTCAATGCACACAGCCTCCCCGGTTTCTTCTAACCTTGGTGCGGCACTCCTTCAGCAGACCCTCCACAAACTTGAGATTGGTCTTCGCGAACACTGAAGGGGAGAGGTCGGCCAGCTTGGGCTGCCGAACGCCGGCTTTGCCCAGGCCTCGACCATCAGCTAAGAACTTCTACCGGAGTACAGTGGTGGGGACGGGCAAACAGGAGACACAGGGGACCAGCGAAAATCTGAAGGGGCTGAGGGTGAAGTAGATGAAGAGATCAGGAATAGGACTTTGGTTTAGGACTAAGCGTAACCTAGGAACCAAATCAGCAAAGACATGGGATCATGTGACGAGGTGCGGTGAAGTCAAATAAAATATTCACACCCTGTAGTCAGTTACGAAATTGGATTAGAGTTCAATTCAAGAGCAAATTATTTTTATCTTGTCTGTATTCTCTCCTCTGTTCGGTTTTGTTTGTAAGGTTTCGTTCACAAATAATTTTCGTCACTTATGTTCCTTTTTTTGGATGTTTTCCGAATCACGTCATATTCTAAATTCAAAGACCGCGTGGACTCTGCTCCATGAGATCTGTGATTGTGCTTTTTAAGCCACGTCATTTTATTTTCTGAAAAACTCTCAATAACATCGGCAAAATATACTTTTGGAAGATGTTTACCCCCCGCGACCCTGTACAAGATTAAGTGGGTATTGATAATGAATGAATGAATATTTACCATTGATGCTCATTCCAAAACTGACATCCCAATTCACATTTCTAAAACCTGCTTTCACTGGCCAACCGAATAATCGGTGAAATAACATTGTCGGCTTGTTACAGCGCCCCTCTGCAACTCGAAACCTCGACACGAAATCTGACTACCTCTGCTATATGTCCTCATTGCTGGAGACAGGCAACATCGAGTAGTCACTGGGACTACTGATGTGTAATGACTGTGGTAGATGACATCGTCACAGAAAAAAAACAAATCACGATACAATTCTTAACACGCGAAATTTCTACGCCTGATCAGGGAAAAGACACGAATACTGAAGCTACAATGCTGATGAGTGAACACAGTTGTAGGTAACACTGCGGCGAAGAAGCGGCACTGCTGAACGAGCACCGCGGTGGTGTCGGGGTGCGGAGGTCGACGTGGCTGTCACCGTACCAGGTTGCACTCGGACATAGATTTGCGCGGGGGCTTCGGACGCTTGACCACACACCACCCGGGCAGCGCCAGCGCGTCCAAGCCCGGGCTCATTTCTGTGGCACCGGCGAGTGGCTGCAATAGCCGCTGCACGTGGTTTTGTGCCCATGCGGTTATGTTTTTTGTGTGCGGTTATATTTTTCGCGTGCGTATCGGTGTATGTGTTGCACATGCATGCAGGGTCCCGCGTATTAGTTTGCACATTAACGTAGATGTGTCAGGCACGTGTGTTGTTATTATAGAGGTTTGAGAAAGTGTTTAATAGCACACGATCGGACACATCGGTGTGTGTTTGGCGTTGGTGCGTGGTGTTTTTTTAATTGTATAGTGATTGTTATTTATTGGTCAAACAACATTTAACATTTGTGAGGGTGGGATTTCTTTGATCACGCAGTCGATTTCGGAGTTTGTTTGGCATGTGTTTTGGGCCACGTGCGTACATATTGTGTACGTTAGTGTTTTTGCATGTTGGAACGCATCGCGTGGCGTGTTTTACGCAAACAATTGCAGAGCGGATCACGTCCGTCAGGGCATGCGATGCACATTGCACTGGCCGATATTCGTGCACGTACATCCGCGCATGCGTGTCAGTGAGGGTGCGTGTTTAACCGTGCGTTTTAATGAGCGATTCGGCACATGACAAAATCACACATTTTTCACGTGCCATGTTTCATACGTCCCCGTTAAGATTAAGCAAGTTTGCGCATTAAGTCGGGCGTTGTGAATTACAAGCGTAGCGTTAGCATCACAAGTGTAGCGAGAACAGAGAAGATGCACTGTTAGGTTTCTCCAACAACAAATCATATCTTTGTGCGTTTCCTTTGATTACAAACATTTACAAGCCTCCTAAACATAATCCTCTGAAAAGTTAATCACGGGACAAAAATTCTTTTCGAGGTTGCCTACAATCACCCACTTGTTTTTGAACGTTTATTTCCCAAAAGTAACCGTAAAATATATATTTATTTCAAATTTTTAAGATCAAGTGGAGATGCATTTAAATTCACTCTACTTTTGTCATCTCTTATCTTACCTGATGCAAGTCTCTCTCACTTCCCTCTCCGCCTTCCTCAAATCGCTCACCTCCAGATTAAAGTACCCAGAAGGCAGCGGCCAAATGCCCACCCTTGTCCATAAACAAAACCACATCATCTCAAACCTTAGGCCCTTCACCAACTTCAAATCCCATTTCGAAACAACTGTCATAACGCTCATTTAGTTTTCATTCGTTTTTTGCACTATGGCCTCCCACAAAAGCCCAATATTCCATGACACTCAAAAACAAATAGATGCAATGTATCGATGTAGATTCTTACGGCACGATGCGTGAGGGTTTGCTTTCAAAAGCTGTTCTTTCGGGATAGCTTTGTTGAGTGCCCCACCTCTCAGATGCACGCCGATTCCTTGTTATGATGCGTGAGACCTCTATCGCCCACACAGCAATGTGAGATGTGGTCAGTGAGCCACACTGTAGATCCGCACTATACCATGCATGAGTGTGTCCAAATCCTATGTTAATACATGTGTGCGTTCAGATTGGTTGACTGAAGGCTTGGTTTCGGTGGTGACATAGACGTGCCTGGGCCTATTCTGCAGAACGTTATGACTGGGCCCTGAATGGCCACTTCACATGGGAGATATTTTGCTAAACTGCGGCACATCGTGTCAGTGCACAGCACCTGCTCATTGTCCAGCTGCTGATGCTCCGAGTGCTGCCGGAGGTGATCCCGCCTCAACCACGGAGATTTGCTGGCTCTTTTTACCCACCTGCACACAGAAAGACAAAGATTCTCTGTAAAGCATTTACTAGATCGTTGAGGCACGTGCCGTTAGTGAGCATCTACTAAGGCTGGAACGGCACATGAGCGGGTGGTTTTCTAGCACGACGCCTGGCTGCCTGTCTCGCCACTGTTAAAGTTCACGTAGCACTCCCGAGACTGTTAGTGGTCATGTGCTCGGGTCGCTGGGTTTGAAGTGTGCCAGCCATTACCATAATGCTTCTGATACGTATCTCAACTATTTAAATAACACGCATAAAAAATACCCATCTGAGGCATTTAAGCAAGTTAAAAAATTAACAAACACTGGCAGTCCCCGGGTTACGAATCGGTTATGTTACTCAGTTCCATACATATGTGGATTTGTTCACAACTCAGAAAACAATATTTAATGTTATACTGTAGTCTGCATGCAGTATACTCTATACTGCTCTCAATAGTGTCTTATGAGAGCTTTTACGTAAGTACAAGCATTGGTAAGTCTGACGTTCATAAGTTGGGGACTGTCTGTATCTACAAAGAATCACATTAAAGAATATCCAATGCTCTTCTGTGCGCACAGGATGTACCACGTGTTGCTTAGCTCGGTGTCTGACGTTTCACGCCACACGATGGGGTCTTCTGCAGGACCTCTATCGTGCAGTGCAGCAGGAGGAGCAAAACGTCAGATGCAGCTCTCAGCGGGTGGAGAGAAATGTCGGACATCGTGGTGCAATACGGCAATGTGCCGGAGAGGTCACAGTAGCAACAACTCGCGAATACCATAATAATAATATAATGTGTGTAGCGTGTCACACGCTATTCGGTCTCTCCCCATGGGACACAAATATTCACAGGCGCGAGGAACCACAGATAGGTGGGGAAGAGGAAAGGCAGCCATGAGGTAAGCCAGTGCCAACTTTTGCTAAACACTGCATCCTCTATATATTAAGATGTTACCGGCAAAATAGTGAGGGTTTATTTTTTTTGCAATGCCGTGACGTAAAACATATCTGTTAACTAACATTACAGCAGTGACTGTTTGGATATTTGGGATAATACTGAACGACGACCAACAGGCCTCATTGCAAACAACACGAACTCTATCCAGCCAGGAAAATGTGCCCCTGCGTTCGCGAGTCTGCGGTGGGGGTCTCACTTGTTTCCGGGGGGCCCGGTGGCCAAGATGTCGGCCTGCAGCTTGGGGAAGAAGCCCGGCTCGTACTTTCCCTGGCCAATGCGCATGTCGAGCAGGTGCGGGCGCACGGCGGTGTGGTCGATACGTGCCAGGCGCAACAACACGGCCAGCTCTGCTCATGCCACGCCACGCAGGCACAATGCAGAGACACGCCATGCAATGAGACAGACCACAGACAAACCACAGACACCGCGGCGACACGCTGCGAAGACACGCTGCAGAGACACACGGCACACAAACAGAACACTCACCACACACCCACAGAACACACACACAAAACACAGACTACACACATGCACCATACAGATGCACCACACACACACCACACAGAATACACACACCACACAGAATCCACACAACACACAGATACACCACACACACGCACCACACACACATCACAGACATACGCTGTGGAGATACGCCACAGGGGCACGCTGGTTGTTATGAGCGTCGCTCCTCCACCAAACCTATTGTTGGAGGGCGACTGCCTCCAACTGCCCAGTAGCATCCTTCACGAGCTTCCTCCACAGGCACACCCACAGGCATTCACGCACACATACATAGGCAGGCACAGGCACACGCACCGGCCTCATCTCCGGACGTGCTGCGCAGGTAGGTGGAGGTGCGCAGCGTGGGTGTGCGCACGTGCAGCTGGCGCGTCTTCTCCACACGCGCGTCGAACACGGTGAGCGCCGGGTCCTTCTCGTCCCACTGGGACAGGATCTTGGCATCGATGAAGGAGGCGAACATCTGCGTCTCGAGGAAGCGCGATAGGAAGGGCAAGTACGGCTCGGGCTGGTCCGACAGGAACGACGCCTGGGTGGGGGGAGGGGATGTCGGTGGGGTCGGAGGGTAGGAGGAGCTTGAGTTAGAGAGAGGTGAGTTGTGACAGAAGCGTGAATACCAAAGGGAGGTGCAGTAGTAGGCCGGCGAGTCGAGAGAAGGGTGAGATGAAGCAGAAATTGAGAGGGAGGTAATGACAAAATAATATGACAGAGGAATGGAGAATGGGGGAGGGATACGCGATGGAGATGGTGGGGGCATTGTAGGTCGTGGTGAATTCGAGGAAGATCATTAAAAAAAATTAAATAATCATGCACGTACACATACATCACCGAACAATAATTACCCTTAGATCCGTCTGGTACTGCACCATACCTTTTACCACGTAGGGATAGCTACAAACGGGCGTTGTTTAGATGCCAAGGCGTTCTTTAGATGCCGAGGCATGTAAACAAGCACCGCGGCACATGTACATCAGTCACATTATCCTCTTGATCTCGAATGAATGGGAGAGGTATCAAGCTATCGATTGAACCACTACCCTATTAATGCACTCGCTCTCCCACTGCAATCACGCGCACAAATGTACACTCACTCATGTGCGCACATACGCTCGCATGTACATTCGCTCGTGCATGCACACGCTCGCACTTACACTTACTCGTGCACGCACAAGTGCTCGCACGTGCACTCGTTCGTGCACTCGTTCGTGCACTCGTTCGTGCACGCACTCACTCGTGCACGCACAAGTGCTCGCACGTGCACTCGTTCGTGCACGCACGAACGTTCGCATGTACGCTTACTCACGCACACCTTGTCGAAGTTCTGCGTCTGCTCGCGGCTGCTGCCGAGCCAGGTCTCCATCTCCTGGCCGGCTGGCGCGATCACAAACACCTCATAGTCGGCGAACATGTGTGTGAAGCGGTTGGCGAAGGCCTCGCGCAGGTGTGCGTTCAGCCGTATGTCGTCCACCTCCCGCTCACTTAGCCCGCTCACACGCACCGCCTCCTCCACCGCCGCCGCCAGCCGTCCCTCCCTGTGCTCGTGTGCTGCGTCTTGCGACTGCCCCGTCTCATCGCCTACTTCTGCCGTGGGCGGCTCCTGTCGGTGCTCCGTCTCAGACGCGGCAGTGGCAGAGGCGGCGTTGGCGGCCAGCAGGTTGATGCCCGCGCGGCGCGCTAACACCTGTATCCTCGTGAGTTGCTCCGGATTGCCCTGCGCCTGTGCGCCGGCCGCCGTGGGGCCATTCCCGTTGGTGTCGTCATCATGTGGCTGGTGTTCCTGCGTCACCGCGACCGACTTGGCTCCCTTGCGCTGAACGCAGGCATTGGCCGGGGCTGGATTGCAGTAGGCAGGCACTGACTCGGCGGTGCCGGGCGCCACGAGGGGCTTGCTGCCGCGACGGATGGTGCGGCCGCTCACGTGCGTCGCATTAGGGGGCTCCGCCACTACATGAAATGCCGCCAGCACGTCGCTGAGCTCCGCTAGGAGCTCGGCTCGGTGTGGGAAGAGCGGTAGGTCCTCGGGGACATCCACTGAGTGGTTGTTGATGTCGACGAAACACAGGTTCGCCTGCCACGGGGCGTGGGGCAGCAGACAATAAGGTGACGTTTTAAGTCAAGATGAGCGCGTGTAGGATGAGTAGCTGGCCTCGCCTACTGGTGATATCCGCATACTATCGATACCTGCGTACCAGCGATACCTACATGCCGGCGATACCCCGTAACTAGTGATAACCGTGTACCGGCGATACATCTGTACTGGTGATACCCCTGTACCGGCGATTGCCTCGTACCAGCAATAACCGTGTACTGTCAGTTCCCTCGTAGCAGCAATAACCATGTACTGGCGATACCCCGTACCAGCGATACCTGCCTACCGGCGCCACACAACGTGGAACCAATGGCAGCTGGGCGAGGTACTGGCCACCCACCCCATAGTGTACTATGCTGGCCTTTATTAGTGCTTGCAAACAGCACTAGCCCCAACAACCTGTTGCAAACTACAACAGCGGGGATCAATCCCTGCATGTAGGAGCGCATGTGCTACCTCATTGGGCAGCTCGGGGAGTGAGCGGTCGCCGTTCCCCTCTGCGTGCAGCCCCATGAGGTATGGTACGGGCGCCTCCAGGAAGTAGAGCAGCGACGCAGGCAGGATGGGCACATAGACGTGCTGCCACGCGAACGGGAAGAGCAGCGCCGTCACGCACTCTGCTACCAGCATTAGCTGCTGGTAGTCTGCACAGGGCCACCGGGGGTGGGTAGGTGACAACGAGAAAGGCGTGAAAACAATTCCAGTACCAGCCACCATCCGCCAATGCGCATGTTTACACAATGAAGAGATGCTAATTTAGGGCTCAGTCGACTCGAGGGGAGATCGCCAATACGCGGGTATCTCCGGTATGCTATTGAGCGTGAGTGAGAATTGAACTCGGGTTGCTGGGTTGGTAGTGCAGTGCGCTATCCACGACACTGTCACTCCCCACAAGAAAAACAAAAAACTCTGTAGAGTCTTACCAGACTGTAGGGTCAAGTGCTGTTAGCGAGCACCTATGAAAGTCGGCACAGCATACGAGGAGGTTGGTGACCAACACTACGCCCAGCCGCTTTTATCGCCCTAATAGCAATGTTTACACACCACACTAGGTACTCATCTCAGGTTGAGTCGACCTACGGAAGGCCCATGACTGATTCAAATAATCATCATTGGTGTTAGCCATGAGTTGGAATTGAAGTCGGGTCGCTAGCTTCATAGCCCAGCGCGCAACATTGTTAAACACATGCACACGCGTGTGTGCACAGCCACCGTTGGAGTAGAGTAGGATCTGGATCTCGAGCAGTGCGCAGGTGAACAGCTGCAGCACGTTCTCCAGGCCAAGCAACTCGAGCAGCTCGCGCACGGCATGGTCCAGCAGCGGCAGCTCGGCGGCGCCGGGCCGCTGGCACACCACCAGTGGGCCGTGCACGCCGGCAAACCGCAGTGAGCGGCCCGGTGGGGGCAGCGGGACCTCGTATAGCAGATTGTAGACATAGCTCTCGAGCGGCAGCGGGGGCGGCTGTGGCGACGTCACGGCAAAGTGCAGCTGCAGCAGTACCTTACGGCATGCCTGTCGGAGCAATACAAGGGGTGGGAGGGGGGTGGAGGTCAGGCAGCGAAATGCGATCGGCATGCTAAAGGGACAAGGCATCTGAAAGAGCACTCATGTAATGAATGTCGACTGTGGCATAGAATGTTTGATCAGAGATTGAAGTTTTCCTAATGAGACACGGATGCCGTAGTGCAGTGTTTATCACAGTTGGACTTGCAACCCACATATTGGTAATTTGATCTGCTGCAGAGTTGAAATTAGTTTTTTGATCGACAATCTCTTCGAGGAGAGTGGATTAAAAACTTTGGGTGAGTGTATTAGATGCGCCATTAACAATTGGTGGGTCGTGACCCATCAGTGGACCCTGGGTGCCACCTAGTGGTCCGTGGAGACCAAATCCAAGTGGGCCAAGTGGGGCCTTCATTTGCAAAAGGTTGAGAACCCCTGGATTAAACAATATTGAAGAAGTAAGAGAGGGGGTGATTTGGCCTCTTTTCCCATACACAGCAGGTGAGAGCTATTGGCAGAACACCACACAGGCAAATTGTACCGTTACTCATTCCATTGATCAGCTATCAGAAGATATTTATCCATTACGTGTGTGTAACTTTGACTATGTTGTGCCCCAGGGTCCCGCTATAGGCGAGCACCGAGCCACCCGGGCACCTCCACGTTATGCCTCATCAGAGCAACGCGCGGCACGACGCCGACAGTCACCGTGCGCACGCGTGCGCGTGAGATTCGGACCTGCGCGAAGGGCAGCGGGGTGATGAGGCACAGCGCCTTGGACACGTAGAGCGTGTCGCAGCCGATCTCGTACGAGTTGAAGCGTTGCAGCCGCCCGCCGATATGAGCATCCGCGTGCCGCCCCATACGCTCCATCGGCGGCATCTCCATGAGGAAGCGCTCCGCCGCCGCGGGGTCGCAAGGGGAGTCCGGCGACTCGGGCATTGCGAACGTGGCATTGTTGCGGTCGCCGCCACTGCCGTCGCCGCTCTGCGCGTTGTGCATCGCGTAAAGCGTGTGCATGGCGTGGCAAATGGCGCGGCACGTGACCTCCTCGTAGAAGGTGAGCGCGAAGGCATAGGTGCGCGTGCCATCCTCGCGAGTGATGAGGAACGAGTGGAAGTGCGGTGTCCGGTTGTCCGTCTGCGTCCGGAATGACAGCCCCTTGGGCATGCAGAGCTGACATAAGGGAAGAAAGAGTTTGCGAGGAAAGTATAAGACAGGGAAGTAAATAATGTTGTCTCGGGCGCAATAGAAACCACTAGCAGAGTAACCGCCCTACGGGCGATCTTGTTCCAGGCATGTAACCCTTTCATCTAATGTCTCTTGTTAATGACGTTTTCTGCTGACGTGATTCTTTCGACCTGGATTTATTTTCGATGTCCCTTCGGGAATATTGCTACTGACTATCTGAAGTTAGGGCGGCGCGGTGGCCCAGTGGTTAGCGCTGACGCCTCACAGCAAGAAGGTCCCGGGTTCGAATCTCTCGGCTCGGGTGCCTTTCTGTGTGGAGTTTGCATGCTCTCCCTGTGTCCGCGTGGGTTTTCGCCGGGTACTCCGGTTTCCTCCCACAGTCCAAAAGCATGCTCCTGGATAGGTTGATTGGCTCGCAGACTAAAATTGTCCCGCAATGCCCGGCGATGGACTGGCGTCCCGTCGTCGGGTGTGTTCCTGCCTTACGCCCTGTGTTTCCGGGATAGGCTCCGGCTCACCATGACCCTATATAGGATTAAGCAGTTTTAGATAATGAGATGAGACTATCTGAAGTTGTTGAAAAGTAATCAAGAAGTTGGAAGTAATAATAATTGCACTTCGAGAGTGCTTTTCACCTGGGGGTCACAAAGAGCTGCAGTAAAGTAAAGCTAAAATATGACATACACGTCTTGGTGTAGTGCAGATAACATATATACTTACGAGGAATTCGATCCATTGCGGACATGCACACATACAAACACCTGCTCTCTTATATATAAACTATAATAATAATACTTGCACTTCTCGAGGGTCAAAAAGTGCTGCACCAAGCTGTAAAGAGAACGGCATGTCAACAATAACAACATAAGAGTAGATTAATTAGAGTGAAATAATAGCTACAAAGCAATTAAGGACATAAAATAAAAGATAAAACAATTGTTAAACAAATAAATGAAGGAATAAGTGTTCCTGAGGAGTTGCAGGTCAACAGCAAGCCATCATCAGCACAACAACAGTGAACAGCATCAACAGTCTTAGCCAGATGACTTAAATGCTTTATAGAAGAAGTGAGTCTTGAGAAGGAATTTGAAGATGCCCATGGACTCAGCTGACCGAATTTCTAACGGAAGGGCGTTCTAGAGTCTGGGAGTAGTGCGCGAGAAGGCTCTGTCTCCCATAGAACGGAGGTGCGATCTGGGCACATGCAGCAAGCCCATTTGGGAGAATCGAAGTTGGCGTGTTGAGGAGGGTGCCTGAAGTAGGCCATGGATGTATGTCAGAGCAGCACCAGTAAGAGCCTCATAGGTGAGAATAAGGATTTTGAATTCAATCTGTATTTAACCAGTAGCCAGTAGATACTCCCGCACTTGGGATATGTGATCATGGATGGGTGTGCGGGTGAGGACTCTAGCAGTCACATTCTGCACATTTGACAATTGATGAAATAGGCAGGAAAACCAGGGAGTAGTGTATCGCAATAATCGATTTGTGAAGAGATGAAGATGTGGATTAGCTTCTCAGCATTGGACGGTGACAGGATGTTGTGCAGTCTGGTCATGTTTCTAAAATGGAAATAGGATACTTTCATCACCATATTGATGTGTGTCTGTGATGGAGAGTAAAAACAAAAGATTAATACTCTTCCCAAAGGCACATCTGAGCTGCACCAGTGAGGGACCCTCAAGGTATGGCTGATTTTCCACTGGCGATGCCGAGTGCCAACCAAACCCTGAAACTCTACACTCACAAGAACATGTGAATCTGGCTGAGGGCTGAGCAGGACACCATGCAGGTTAATCGGCCAGACAAGTGGCTGGACTCGTTCATCACACAGGATGTGAGCGGTGAGGATAGGGTTTCCCAGCGTACAAACTCGCCACCTTTTCAGCCATGCCAGGCTAGCGCAGCAAAACCAGAAGAGGCATTACGGATCAATTGGGAGTTGATGGGGCTCTCCAGATAACAGGCTGAAACACCACAAGGAGCTGGTATTTGTGGCGACACACCTCAGCTAACCGATGAACGTGGCTCAGGCTGTTGTAGTCAGGAGTTGGGATTTCAATGGTGCATGCGCTTCTGTAATAAAAGAAGCACATTTATTGCTCAGGATTTTCGTGGGTTGATGTTGTTTTCAAAATGTAATGAAACAGCACCTGATAGTCTTTAGAGCTGCATTCACTCTAAGGTACTCAGTACTTGCAAGAATGTTGGTTTAATATCGACTGTGACGTAAATAAATAAATAAGCCGCTACACTTTCCATTCTGGTGTAGCTCTTTAGTTGGATACTAATAATAATTATTTATAATAATAATATTATTATTAGTAGTAATAATTATTATTTTGTTAACATTCCATATGCATGAAATAAGCTTTTCTTACAATATTACTTCTGTGTTTGTAGACACACAGGCGTACGGAATGCACATTGTCACAGGGAGAAATTTCCGATCGATGGCCCAAATTATACGTCGCTAACGATGCAAGAGTGAAAAGACAAATTCAGAGAAACATCAATAAGCTGCTCCATTAGTGCCTCTACGGGACTGGGCAGACCTGGTCCTATCTGCTGCAGGCACGCATTAGAGGCGTTTCATTGACATCATCGTTTATGGCAGCAGTTCACCGTGAACTGTGTGAAAATAACCCACAACTAAATTAGGAACAAAAATAATGATAGTCCTCTCCGCGCCCAGTCGCCAAAGGCTCCACCGTTGAACAGATGCGCATCAAGTTCATTGGCTCTATTCGTTCATGCTCAGTCCTTGCTTAATCCCAAGGAGGGTCACAGTGACTCCATGTGAATTTCTCTTAATAGCTGCTTTTCGGTATAGCCATGTCAGACATTCTTCTTGCAGAACCCTTCATAATGATTCTGCAAGAAGAATGTCTGACATGGCTATACCGAAAAGCAGCTATGAAGAGAAATTCACATGGAGTCATGAAAACCTACATAAATAATAAGCTGTAAATTTACATGTAGGTCCTCTGTTATAGGCCTCTAGCATGACGCTATTGCACTTTTTGGAACAGTACAGTGTTAACGTTAGATTTATAACGGTGTGCGACAAAAAGTCAATTTCCTCACGAACAAAGCCCCGAGTGTCTCAGATAGCCCTAGGCAGACAGAACATAGCCATCCATCTAAGAGACAGCGGATATTTATTAAGCGCCTTTAGATTGCATAAAAGGCACGATACGAGCTGTAAATATTATTTTTTTTGTTTACGCGTTGCTTAATTCAAATGAGCTGATATCTCCCGATTCCAAATTATAGCTAAGATGTTTGCAATAATACCACCATCAACATCGTAGGCCGTGATTTTCCACTGCTGGATGAAGGCCTCCCCTCATGCTGTGAGAATATCTGGCCATGCGATGATCCATTGAGTAGCCAAACGCAAACTTCCCCTCCATCAATAGTCTCGACCACGGCCATCAACCCTTGAGGTTGCAGCTGTTTAACCAGGCGAAAATGCAAAAGACAATGATATGTTTCACTTTGAAAGAGCAACCTGGGAATGTGTCCAGGCCCCAAGCCCACGCACTTATCTGCACAGTCAATATGACGTGTGCCCCCTGCATTTGCTGCGTGAGTATGCACACCTAGGGATGTTGCTACGTGGATCTGAACGAAAGCGTCGCAGTCAAGAAGGTAACGAGGGTGGTTACGGAGCATTTTTGCAAAACTGAACTTAATGATGAGGACCGATATGCAGGTGTTCTGTGTGATCCGCGTTGGCAGATTACCCCTGAATGGTGGCGATATTGGAAGAGCTTTCCTAGCTGGATGCCCTTCCTGACACCAGCCTCCTTTAGTCAGAGGGTTTTCATAGCGCTGTTTGTCTGAAACCTTTCCCCAGATTTGTTCACCAAGTAAGACACTCGCAGGAGTGCTGGACTCCAGGTGACACAGCTCTGGGGTTCACTGTACCATGCAAAATCTTTCCACCACGATACAATCCATGGTGGAACTGCGTCGGTGCGCCAGGTGCGATGGCGCACGTCCCTAAGATCGGTGGATAAACCAGAAGCTTGCGCAAGAACCCGGGGTGCACATACCATGCCCACAGCGTCGCCATCGAAGGGGTTCCAGTCGACTGCTTGCGGGTAGTGAGCCAGCACCTTAGCCTTGAAAGTGCGGCGCAGCGGGGTGCACTCAAAGTTCTCTCCTGCAGTCGACCACGAGGAAAAAAGATCCCACATCCAGTAGAGCTACAACAGACTGTAGGAGCAGTGCTGTTTGTGAGCGTGTTAAGGCAGGCATGGGACAACTTTGGAGGGATGTGGTGGACATAGCTACGCAAGACACTTTTGTAATCCTAATGATGATGTTACACACCACACCCGGAACTCAGTTAACCTGAGTCAATCAATGGGTGGCTTGGGGTCAGTTCTGGTACCACTCACCACTGATGCTAGTCGTGCCTGGGAACAATAAAACTCAGGTCGCCGGGTTCACAGTGCAATGCACTGACCACTATGTCGATGCTTTATAGCTTCGCACACAGTACATAATGTAGCAATCTGGGACAAAGACAAAAATCCCCCGTACAGCCTTAACGGACTGTACACTCAAGGGATGTTAGCGAGTAGGCCAACACGGCACAAGAAGTGGCAGGCGGTCAGCACCACGCACGGTCATTTTTGTCTCCCCGGTATTCACTTCAGGGAGAGTTAACTCAGGAGTGGCCAGGGACCGGTTCAGGAAAACATTACTGGTGTCGGCCGTGAGCGAGATTCGAACGCAGCGGCGAGCAAACCACTACACCACAGTTCCTCATTCAGCACACACGCACATATACAGTACGCACGCTATGTGTAGCACTATGGTCACACGCATGGGAGGCAGCGGCCGTAAACCAACAGCTGCAATTCCACATTCATATGTTACGCAAATGAATATTGACATCCAACAAGGTGTTACTCATAGCACGATGAACAAAGCCGTCAACTTCCCTCTCAGCTGGCTATACCTCTGACGTGACAGTGCTTGGCTGTGTGATTTCGTGGGCTCTGTATCATGATCTCGGACTGTTGCTGCTGTCCTTGCATTATCTGAAGTAGCTGACAGAAAGCATTCAACTCAATTACCATTTCCTGCAGGTTTTAAGACCCTGTAATTATTCTTGCTTGGACTGCAATCTGATTGTGGACCAAATATACAGCAGACAGCAGTACTGTAATTTAAACAGAATTTCCGTAGATTGCCATCGAGTAATCCTATTACATTAGCACGTTACTCACCCAACGCCATTACACATGTGTAAACACGTACGCTCATCGTGGCACACCACAATGGCAGATATAGGCACTATATGGCACACACAGTGAGCACAGTTGGGTGGTATGTGGTGCAGTGGTAACATGTGTGCCGCAACAGAAGGACCTCCCCGAGGCAATTCAATTGCTGCTTCAGCACCTTTTGTATACGAGTTTCCCCCAAGTTCTCCGGTTTCTTCCCACAACTAAAAATATACACTCATTAATTAAATGGCCAATATCATCATAATACATTGGACGCATTGTCTGGTAAATATTAGTGGCCGGTAACCGCATGGCTGCCTTCCCAGTTCTCCACCTCTATGTGGGTTCTTCATGCTTCTGAGTTGTTTTCTCCCTTCGACATTAATATTATCTGGCCATTTTTTTATCTCGGTTTCCTTTCCTTACCCACTACTGCCGAAGACACGATTCCCATCAACTCGGATAAATGTTGTTCTGCTCTGCTCTTGACCAAGGGGCAACGTAGGGGTCTGAGCGTAATGGCATCACCTTGAAATATTTTCTTTATTATCATCTCTACATCTCCAATCTATCTTGCACATGCTGGTTTCACTTAGTCAACATCGCAACATCCATTATTTTCTTACCGTGGAATCCGTTCAACTCTTGGTCCAGGCTTTGGTTCTATTCCAACTGGACAACTGTATCTCTCTCCTGCCTGTACAGGCTGTCGCTTTACTTCAATGTATACAAAATTCCGCTGCTCGCCTGGTCTTTTCTCTTCCTCGCTTTTCCCATTCGACTCCTCTTTTTTGTACTGTACATTAGCTGCCAGTGGCCACACGCATCAAATTACAAATCTTGGTTCTTACCCATCAATGTCCCCACCTATCTGCTCTATTTCATGTCTGCTCCACTATCTTCCCCCTACATCCCCTCTTACTCAGCTCGGAAAATTCTGGTCGATTCATCACACCATACTTCTGCTCTCTAGGTTCCAAGGCTCTTTGCTTTGCTGCCTTGACCCGATCACTGTGGAATAGCATCCCAATAGAAACCAAGAGGGCAGAGTCACTCACGCCATTTGGAAACTACTCAAGACAGACACATCTATACAACTGTGGAGGCCCACTTTGTGGGCCTCCACATTGCACAACTGAGAGCAGCAAATATCCTCCTTTCTACTGTGTTGTATTCCAACACGTGGTAAAGTCTCTGCTTGTGTTGCGATGAACAGGGTGACATTACATGGGTTTAACCCCTGTGCAAGGGACCGTGATAGCTTATTGTTCAAACTGCTCACTCAAAGCACATTCAATTGACGTGAGTGTACGGAATTATATTTCCTGACAAGAGATTATTTAACTCCGAAAGCATGTGAAGGGTACTGGGAGCCATGTCTGGCAAGTGTTTTTTTTAGATTTTGTTCATTCCTTTAAATTTTACTTCAAATCATTGCTGAATATTTCACATTACCGTTTTCAGTTCACGTGTGCACACTATCGTTAAAGGAACCCTGTACAAAGTTGCTATGACATGTGGTCATCCTTATTAACGTACACTCTATGACCTATGAGCATATCACCCATAATGCGTGATGATTTGTCAAATCTCAAAAGTTAAGCAGAACTGAGCCTGGACTCTGCTTGGGATGTAGTAATGTAGGTTTCCACACCTCAATGTATGAGAAATTGATCTTGAGAGCTGCTCTTTCGAGATAGCCACGTTGAACGTTCCTCCTCTCTACATTGCGACGTTCCGCCTCTCACATGGAGGCATCAAGCAGACTAGATAGACACTTGATACGGATATTCCGAAACAGTAACTCTTAAGATCAATTCTCATCGTTTGGGATAAGTGACCAGCGTGCACATACAGGTTGCTATAGGTTGCTGTGGATGTACAAGTTGGACAGGAGAGGGCAGTGCAGCACAATGCCTCGGTGTACAGCACTCCGATGCTTCCACTACTATGCTGCCCACATTCACCAATCATCTCCACCATGGTGAAGTATGGTTAAATATCCCCCCCCCCATAACATGGGGACGAACCCTCCTTCATCTAGCAGTGGCGTGACAAACGTGCCGCAGCAGTATACACACGTGCAGTACATCTGAACGTTCAACCTTTCGCAGCATCTTATACTTCCCGCCTGCATCAACTCAGGCAATTCATCGACTTTGCGATCGGCTCTCAAGCGCTCCTCCATCCCCTCCCGCGATGAGCAAATGTGGACGCGTTACGAGCTCTTGTGCAATTTCCTGACACCCGACGCGTCAAGTTATGTTTTCCAGAGGCAGCCACAGATGGGACCGCTGTGGAAATAAACACGAACATCAGCTCGTAAACAGCGTGGTGAAAATGAGAGGTTGGCATCCCCACGCGTTTGTGTATGGGTGTGTTTTTTCTTCTTCTGGAAACATTTAATATACTTTATTCTAGGCTCTGTGTATGAGGAATGCTCTTACAGTTGCTCTTTCGGGGTGGCCGTATCGAGCGTTCCTCATCTATCCTCCACGACGTTTCACTTCCCACATTGGAGGCTTTAAGAGGTAATCTGTGGATGATGCCACCTAACCTTGTTATCACCTCCTTCCTTCTGTCAGTCCCCTCACCCAACTGGTGCAGTCACCAACTGACCTCCAACATCGGCTTTTAAAGTTTTCCATCGTCCAGCTTTAGAACTTCCCCTTGGTCACCAGTCTCTGGTCAACTATGACGGCGCCTGCAGTGACAACGTGAGCTCCTCCACAGCTTTCCATCCATTGCCACCTGCTCTTTCGGATTCGACACCTTCTCCACTCGTTTAAACTCCAAACACGTCAATTGTTTTCTCTATCCCGCTATGAACGTACTGTTTACTCTATGCTTGGCTCGGTTGTTGGCTATGCACAATTTAACTTTGTAAATTCGTTGTGTTACCTCGTAATTATATATATTGCTTGCGCTTGTTGGTTGGAATGTTTGGTTGTATCGTAGGAATCCCACATACGGAGCTTGCAAGCCCACTCGGTATTTTATATTGAAATAATAATCTATCCAATATTAAACATCTAACGTTCCACACGAACCTTTACCGACAAATCTGGCGATTTTTCTACAGAACACAGCATAAGCGAAATCCCTCAACGAGCAGAAGATTGATAAAATGGCGACACAGCTGCACAGCCTTCAGCAATGCCAGCGGCGAAGGGAAACACCACTGGTGTTTAGCGCAACTGGGTATGTGTTTGAAGTGCCTGAAAAGCTGTGCTGGGCAGCGTCTCTGCCGCCGCAGTCAAATCCACTGTAGCGACTGCTTCCTGCCATGTTATCAGAGAGGGCACATTGAGCTAGGGCGTGGGGCCGTCACACCCCATTAGGCAGAAGCAACGTTCAGGTTGCACATCCATGCAGAGCTCAATTCAGACAAAGTCTGCAACCCGAGGCCTCTGGTTTTGAAGTCATTGTTACTATTAGTCCCCACTTAATCCTATACAGGCTCATGGTGGGCTATAGCCTGGCAGAGACATGTTACAAGGCAGGGCTATATGCAGGATGGGATGCCAGTACATCGCAGGGCACCGGCGGCAATTTAGTCAGCAAGACAATAAACCGAGGCAGTAGCATGTCTTTAGACTGTGGGAGCAAATCAGAGTATCTGACAAAGAGCATGTGGACATGGGGAGAATAATGTAGGTTTTCACGACTCGATGCATGATGATTGCTTCGAAAAGCTGCTTTTCGAAGCAATCATCATGGGGAGAATATCCAAACTCTGCACAAAAGGCATCAAAGCTGGGAATTGAACCAATGGCTTTTTGGTATGAGGCGACAGCGCTACTCGCTTGTGCTATCACACTACCCTGAGTAAAAACGACAGTGAATTCTTCCAAATGCATTTGAAAAAGACCTCATTATTTTGGTCACATGGTCATACGCAGTCAAACAATTCTCATCTCATCTCATTATCTGAAACGGCTTAGTCCTATACAGGGTCACGGTGAAGCCGGAGCCTATCCCGGCAGACACCGGGCGCAAGGCAAGGATATACCGACGATGGGACGCCAGTCCATCGCCGGGCACTGCGGGGCGATTTAGCCTGCGAGCCAATCAACCTATGTAGCAGCATGCTTTTTGGACTGTGGGAGGAAACCGGAGTGCCCGGCAAATACCCACGCGGACACGGGGAGAGCATGCAAACTCCACACAGAAAGGCACCCGAGCCGAGATTCGAACCCGGGACCTTCTTGCTGTGAGGCGACAGCGCTAACCACTGGGCCACCGCGCCGCCCCATTCAAACAATTATGTTATGTAAATGCAAAATAGCATCACCAAATAAAACTTAATTCGTCATTTGCAATAGCAAAATTCCAAAGAAAATATTGTTCCCAACATTAAAAACGTGGACATCTGTTTTGCATCACTGTGTTGCGTGGTAGATTCTAGGTAACTTTACAAAACAGTTACTGAAATCATACCAATATTACCCAAATGTGTTTTCTCAAAACCACGATAAAACCAAGGACGAATAGGCAAAGTCAGATAACTAAATCTGCTCCATGGCATGGGGAAATCAACATTATAGCCAGGAAAATATTTTTCACCTTGCCTAGGCCTAATATTTGCAGAAGCTCTAAATTTCAGAGTTTACTGGAATCAACTTTGTAACAGGGCGGCGTGGTGGCCCAGTGGTTAGCGCTGTCGCCTCACAGCAAGAAGGTCCCGGGTTCGAATCTCTCGATTCGGGTGCCTTTCTGTGTGGAGTTTGCATGCTCTCCCCGTGTCTGCGTGGGTTTTCGCTGGGCACTCCGGTTTCCTCCCACAGTCCAAAAAGCATGCTGTTACATAGGTTAATTGGCTCGCAGGCTAAATTGCCCCGCAGTGCCCGGCGATGGACTGGCGTCCCATCGTCGGTATATCCTTGCCTTGCGCCCTGTGTCTGCCGGGATAGGCTCCGGCTTCACCGTGACCCTGTATAGGACTAAGCGGTTTCAGACAATGAGATGAGATGAGAACTTTGTAACGGAACGGGAACTGAACCCAGGTATCCGGGACTATACCACTGTACACGAGCCACCGCATACAGCGCTTCACGTGATATACCAATATGCACAATGCTCTACGCTATCCAAAATACATCTATGTATAAAATAAAGGAGGGTACATAATTGTGCCCGTTGCAGAAGAGTTCAATGAACTAAACGTAGGCCGATGGTTATGGAATTCTGTACGTTCAATAATTTGTTGTAACGTGTGCAATACTGTATTCAATCCTTACAGATTTTGCTCGGACAAGCATCATTAGCAAGCGCCTATTAAGGCCACGATTAAACACAAGAGGTAGTTAGTTTAGCGGGAAATAATGCCCTGTTGTCCATCTTTGTCTCACCATCGCAAGAGACACCGATTTTAGTGCAGGTCCAGGACAAATTTCAGATACCATCGGTGCTTTGTATTACGGCCAGGAGTCTGAACAGAGTTGAAGTTATTTGTGTTGCCGGTATGAACGGCTGCGGTCCAGGTTGACCCGTGTTGGCCGATTGCCCCCAATTGGCGGGAGTTACTGTAACAGAATTTTTTTTACGGCCGGATGCTCATCGTGACGTCAACCTCCTTTAGTCGACGGGTCTGCTCATTGTATTACAGCTTGTTAGCGACAAGAAACACAAAGGCAACTGCTGCATCCCCATACAGCTGCATACAGGATGGAGGAGGTTCTATTAGTGAGCACATGTTAATACCGGTAGAGCATGTGAGTGGTCAATACCATGCCCGATGGCACTCATACACAAACTGTTGATATTGCACAGCATAGTAGATACTTATTTAATGCTGAGTTGACATTTGAGAAGGTAGGAGACATCGTGTATCACGGCCAGGAATTGAGCTCAGGTCACTGGAATCGTAACCCTGTGTGAAAATCACCGCAACACAAAATACATATCCCGTATAGCCTTCAACATAATATTGGAGCAAGTGCTGTTAGCGAACACCTATGTAGGCTGCCACGGCACATGAGTGGATATTCAGCAGTACACCCAACTGCCTTTGAATCCCCAATGCTAAAGTTTAAACACTGAATCAATTTCTCATTTCAGGCTTAATCGACAGAGCGAAAGCCCAGGGACCAGTTTAAATAGCCACCTCTTATAGGTCGCGAGAGGCAACCGAACTCGAGTTGCCAGGTTCGTGGAGTAGCACAGTATGCTAACCACTGCACCACCACTCACCACCGCACATTACTAGTCCGAGTGCACACACGCGACATAAAAATTATTTAAATCAGAAGAGAAAAAACATTAATTCGCCCACTGAATATGTTTTAGCACTTGTGAGGAATAGTTTCGTAATGATGCTCCAAGCACGTGGGGCGAAACGTTGGACAGCATACGTGAGCACCCGAAAACACGCCTGAGAGCCAGAATATATAGTTTGTTTTCATTTCAGACGTGTGTGGTGGGTGGAACGGAAATGCCTGGAATGACGCTCACATGAACAGAATGCACAGAGCCTCTGAAAAATACAATGACGTAACCTTCGAGCGCTGCCTTTTCTGCTCCCCGACTCGGCCCACATTGGACGAGTTAAACATAGCAGCACATCTCACCGAGGGATGGGGAATGAGAGCAAGGCTGCCTCGACTCCACAATGCAGCCTGCGAGCGGGCGGGTGAACCGCTCCGAATGATGAGGATATGCTAATGTAATTACCGAGCACAATGCACGGAATTGGAATAATCTCTCAGATAGTCACTTAAAAGAAATATGGGGTTTGCTCCGAGGCTTATCTGGATAATACTTCAGCCAGCAACGCCGAGAACCCACGTTCCAGATGTGGAGTATTATTGGTTATTTCCAATGACCAATCGCATCACATTAAAACTCTGATAATCGTAATCATGGTGTATTTATTACCCTTCCGTGCAGGCAGAGTGGCCAGCGAATAAAGTGATCTTGCCGATTCTGCCACGCCAACTCTTTGGGGCTACTCCTGGACACGACGCGATGTGGCAAAAATATCGGAGTGTTTTTTTTCTCTCGATTACAATGCGTTCTTAATTGCACTGCCAGCAGATGTCAAACAATTTCCACGTGGAACTCTGTTAAGCAACATTCCAGCAAGAGTTGATGTCCTGGAATTACCAAGGTCATTTCGGTAGTCCCTATCCAGACCAGTTAGCACTCCTCTATCTGTGCCCTGCAAAGAGTTTGTCACATAGCCGTACTTCAGTTCAGCATCAGTAGCCGCTTAATCCTGTACAGGATTGCGGGGGCAGAGCCTATCCCAGCAGACAGAGGGCACAAGGTAGGACAATACCCAGGATGTGTCATCAGTACATCGCAGGGCACTATGGGGCAATTTACTCAGGACAATTAACCTGGGCAGCAGCGTGTCTTGGGACGGTGGGAAGAAACCGGAGTACCCGTCCAAAACCCACGCAGACGCGGCAGAGAACACACAAACTTCACACAGAAAGGCACCTGAGCCGGGAACCGAACCCGGGATCGTCTTACTCACTGCACCACAACCCTGCCCACATGGCTATACTGTACTATACCTTAGTGATTTATTATTAGTTCCCGATTAATTTTGCATAGGGTCGAGGTGAGCTGGAACCTATCTTGATAGACACGGGGCGCAAGGCAAGGCTATACCCAAGATGAGATATCAGTCCACAACAGGACACCTGGGGCAATTTAGTCATCAGTCAATTAACCAAGGCAGCAGGTCTTTGGATTATAAAACCGGAGAACCCAAAGAAAACCCATATTGAGGATTAAAACATATAACGCTCTTGCGTAGATAGATTGAAGGGTCTTGTTGCTATATCACCATCCCCTGATCACCCTTGCAGCCCATACCTACAATGCTTGGTATTCCCAGGCAGTTTGTCCAGGCAAGTCCTAACCTTAACGGAGATATGAATGACATTTTAGCAGGCGAGGTGTGACGAATAGATCGTCGCAGCCAGCTTAAGCACAGTGCTGCTTGGGTTCCCAGAGCCCCCGGAATGGACGCGGAGGTTCGCAAGCACTCAGAGTGACCCAGCTGCTGCTGCCCAATGGGGACGTTTACTTTCACGGCTATGATTCCACTCGCTGAGAAGAATGTCAGCAAAAGGTCACACGACACGAGCAGGATGAAGTGAGCAATGGCAATGTAACGACCATTACAGGAATGCAGCAGATGGAGATCCAGTAAGACAAACTAGTATATAACAAGCATAGAGTGAATGACGTTTCAGGAAATGGCCCTCCTTTGCTATGCGCTGTGAAGAAGGAGCTTTGCGAAAATGTCGCAAATTACACGAACAAATTGAGGTCAGTGTTTTGGGTGAATGTGTTGAGGACCTTGTTTGCTATTGTGATTTATGCACCGTTGCCAATGCAATACTGTATCATCAAATCATTTATTATCGACAAGGACCATTGCCCGAAACGTCTGCTATTATATATTTTTTCCCTCTGTATTGCTGTGTTATTGAGGAATGCGTTGCGTTTTTGTTGTCTGTGTTTGCCCACAATTGCTAACGCGGAGGGAAAAACATGTTTTTCTTTCGCAATGACAACACCAGTGCAGGCTCGACCCACTATGTGTAAATGTCACAAGACTACGAGACTTGCAACACAAATAAATCCGATGATGCCGGCATTTGTGATAACCAATCGGCACAGCTCACGAGCACCACTGTATTTTCTTACATTTGATGTGACACCGTGTGGGCAGAGCTCGGATCGTCATCACGTGGTCGTGACTTCAAATGCTGGCGACTTGGCGACTCAACCCATCACCACCTCTATGGGTCCAAAAAACGAGTACCGCTTCGTGGTTAAAGTCTAGAGTTGCCATTTAATGGAGTGGCCATGTGAATGATCGCCCATGCGCAGGAAGGCACATGCCTCTACATTTGACTTTGAAGCTCACGCAGTGTACGGCGTGCATCAGTTTGATCCACCTTTTTAACCACAACCACATTACATTCAGGGGTGAACATTAAAAAGCAGCATCACACTCTCTGTGATAACCAAAATAACAATAAAAATAAAGCATCCCCCGAAAATCCCAATTCCACTCAAGTTTGAATCCCTTTTCTTTCACCTTTGGGATTCAAACGCAAGTGGAATTGGTATTTTGAGGGGTCGCCCGATTATTATTGTTACTAAATTATTATTATTAAATCCCAAAGCTGAAGTAAAACATGGCATTTGATTCAGTTGGCCAGGGCCAAGCAGCCACGTCAGAGCGTCTCGGGACAAGCCAGCGGCTCAACTGGCTCACGCTGATGCGCTCTGGCTAACGCCACTCACATGGAGCTAGCTGCTGGCGAGTTTAGCCAAAGTGTCTCAACACTCAAATAATTACTGGGTGGCGTTCATCTCCATTAGAGTCACCTGAGCTTGTGGTGGATATTCCACATCGTCACTGCGGAACATCGTTTCTCAGCATTAAAGCCAATGGTTACTTTTCCAAAATGTGGTATGGGTCTTATCTTTCCTGGATATCCGACAGGCCCTGCCGACCCTCATTCGGAGTTTGAACTTGTGACCTTCAAACCGCCCAGCTGAGTGCTTGCCATACTACTAGTCCCTCCAGAACTGAGCATCCCTTACATAGATACAGTGTGGTGGAATTTCAACGGATACAACAAGCAATTGCCTGTAGTATGTGGAGCAATGCGTTTGCGGAAGTCAGTGGCTGTTTTTCATGAGCAGGCGCACAATAGAGATGCGAGGATTCGCAGGCATAGTGACCACGTCTCCTGGCATTGTACAAGCCAAGGTGTTCCCGCTGTCGTTCCAGGAAGAGCCTTGTGTTACGAGCGCATTGTCAGAAGTAAAATACAGGCCTTTGTTCCTGTAAGACAGCAAGAAATGTTTTGGTCTCTTTCATCCCCATTGTCGACAGCTCTTCATTGTTGTTCTTTGGGGATAGCCGTGGGAGGCACAATATTGTGAAGAAACACTCAACACGGCTATCCCGAAAGCACAGCTTTGGAGGGTAAGGGGTTGATTCAGCCTATCATTTATATAGACGATATAAGAAGTCATCCTATGCAGACTGAGCTCTTGCCATAGATATGTAGAATGTACACATCTGCTTTGGGCGGCATGGTTCAAGAATAAATAAATGTCTTGGTGGTATATGTGATATGTCGCATTATCATGAGATTGAAACAAGGGACTTCAGAGCTTAAGCGTTAAGTATGGTCTCGTGACCCTTAGTTGTAAGAGGACAAAAGGAAGGTCTTGATGACTCGTGCATTTGAGCTTTGTCTTGCTACGTGCCATCTAAACCAAACAAAGTTATGTTTCTAATTTACTTAGGTCAAAGTGATTGCCTGCTCAAAGGGGCATCGAGACAGTACCCATCTCTTTACAGCCCTGACCCAGTGGGTGAGCCTCACTATAGGACAACCACTGTTCACGTCCCTCATAAATTAGAGCTAATTTTTATCGAATTCAGACGAGTAATGCGCCGAATCAAATGACAACCACGATTTGATTCCGTGTTGGGAAATATTCACTCGCTCTAAGAAACAGAATGACTGAGAGGTGCGAGGGGGTACCGGAGACAAATGGGGAAGGAATTCCGGTTATAAGCCGGTGCCAGATCCCCTGCCTCCCCCCCTCCCTGCAAGCCCTGCTGTAATCCACCAACCCCTGCTGCCTCAGCAGTGCTAGGTTTTAGGCGCAAGACAGACACATTACAGGCTGATCTGTGCGGGGGCCGAATTTTTTCACATGGTCACTGGCACTCAAGTCACCAAACTCTGCTGGCAACATCAATTTTACAACACACAAGGTCCATTATTTTAACACTGAACGACCACAATGTTTTGTCGGAACCCAAATCCTCACAGATGCGAAAGGTCAGAGTGCGGTGGCAAAGGCAACAGCCTCTGAAAGACACCGAAACCAGTGCTTGAAACCAAGGCCGCAATGGCAATGACTCCATACCATGACACAGGCAACAACCTGAACAAAAACTAATTCGCAAAATGTCACAACCCCCGTTGTATTTATACAGAAGGCAAGTTTACACGTGAAAACATTTCTATGGTAACTCAATCGAGATCACACAGTTGTGTTGCTTGCTGGAGTGCGTCACTGTGAACCAGTGTCTAAATATGAAGCTAGTTGAACACTAGGGCAGCACAATGGGGTAGTGAGTAGCGTTGCGGCCTCAAGTATGAAAGAGCTCGGACTGATTCCCAGCGCGGATACCTTTCTGTGTGGAGTTTGCAAGTTCTGCCCGTGTCCACGTGGGTTTTGGTTGGGTGCTTTGGTTTTCTCCGACTATCTAAAGACAAGCTATTGCTTAGATTAATGGCCCTAAGATGCTCCCAATGTCCTGCAACTAACTGGAATCCCATCCTGGGTAGAGCCCTGCCTTGGTCTCTGTGTGTGCAGGGACAGACTCCAACTGCCGCGACTCTAATATTTATGACGATGACACTATTGGCTCAGGATAACCAAGAGATGCCTGTTTGAGCAGGGAGACACTCATCTTTGCCTTCTGCATCTAAACCGATCACAAAGTTGCAGCGTTATGGGTTTGAATCCCTGATTAACACAGGTTCTCAAGTGAAGTTATTGAATATTTCACCTTTGTAAACAACATAAACACACCACAGTCATCTAATGCACTTGCTTCCAACTTGTCTAAGCCACCGGTGTTTGGAATGTTTGGCAATTTCCTTCTCTTGGTGTTGTTCCGTGTATGAGGAAATCCGAGAGCCTCAGGGGAAACACTAACCTCTAGGCGTTACAGTTCGGCACAGAAAATCCACTTGCTGTGCTGCTTTCCCCGACAGGTGCCCCATCATTGAGCTGCAGGTGATTTACTCACTCTGCTTTCCTATGGCCACTTATAAACAAGCTGGCTAGATTTTCTGGACTGGGCTACAGGCAGTCTCCGACACACTCCTACTTATGAACGAGCTCCCATAAGAGACTATTCATTACAGTGAACTGTATAATGCATGCAGTATAAAGTATAACAATATGTACTGTATGCCCCCTTTGGGATTTATAAACTATACATATCTGCAACAGTACAAATGATGTCCAAATCCTGAGAGCATCGACACATAGCTTCTTAGCATACTGTAGAGTGTAACATTAAATACTGTATTGTGTTTTAACTTGTGAACAAACTGACTTACGAACGGAACTCAGGAACACAACCCGACCTCAACTCAGGAGTTGCCTGTATTGGGCTCGGTCCGAACTGCTGCAGCAACCTTCCTCCGGGCAGCCCCAGCTCAGGTGCTCATCCTACTTGCTCACTGTCGTCAGTGTTCGAGTGCCCAAGCTGCTCTCGGGAACAGCCGTGGCATCACGGGGTCAACGTGGAAGGGGGATTAATACCACGTCGAGGGCAGCTTCAGGGTCACTTTTTAAAAATAAAAACAAAAACACTCGGTGCAAATTTACACGAAGGATTGATTTTAGCTCAGAACCATGTAACCTAGTCCGTGCGGACGTTAAAAGCTGTTAAAAAATTTAGAACAATTATTATCGCCCGCCACCGCCGTAATGAAGGGGAAACGGGGAAGAAGACATTGCAGCCACGTGGTGGCTATTTGGGTTTGGGGCAGGCCAAGAGCGTGGAGTTGGGGCCTGTTCCACAAACAGGTTTCAGCACGGCTCCCGTCAAATTCAGAATCGTCACGGACTGTAACCTGACCGTAGTGGAGGGGTTTGCGTGTTCCAATAAATCCCAGACGTAGACCTATGGCACCTGTAGTACAGCATTCCTGGCAAGGTCTCCTTTTGATAAACAGGTCTGGGGAGAGGATTCAGGCAGGCTATATAATTGTGCTCCAATAGCCCCACAGTTGTGCGGCAACTGGCCAATCAGGGTCAACATGGTTACCAGCTGTTTAAATTAGCAATAACATCGGAACTTCGCGTCAGGAACATTGTGGCTTCGTCTATGGGTGTAAGACTGCACACGTACTAATTAGGTACCAAACTCTCCGATACTTCCGACTATTCAACGCTCGTGGTGCCAGGCACCGTGTGTATCAACCCACAGCATAAACCAACACATATCGGTGAGTCATACAGCACAACCACTAAAACTCGTTTCATTCATTATTAGACCCCCACTTAATCCTGTACAGGGTCGCGGTGAGCCTGACACGGCGCAAGGCAGGGGTATACCCAAGATGGGACGCCAGTCTATCACAGGGCACTGGGAGAAAATTAGAATGCAGGACAACCGAGCCAGCAGCGTGTGTTTGGACTCTGTGAGGATGCCAGAGTGCTTTGTCCAACCCACGCAGACAGCGAAAACATGCAAACGTCACAGAGAGAGGCACCCGAGCCAGGAATCGAATCGAGAGTCTTGCTGTGAGGCACCGGTGCTACTCACCGCGCAATGGTGCTACTCACCGCGCAATGGTGCTACTCACCGCGCAATGGTGCCGCTCTCGCAACAACCCACACAGTGAAATGAATCACCGGTTTGAGCACTGCTACTGGCTCGTTTGGCTGGTACAGGCTGTGCTATCACTGTAACATTCTAAGTGTGCTTACTCGATCGTGCAGCAGAGAGTAGGTGCTCGTCCCACGCGGTGCTAAATTCTATAAGCACGTACTAAACACCTATGACATTCAGCGTTGGGTCAATTACTTTGTAAGAGTAATCACATTTCAACTAGTAATAACCGGAGGAATGAGTGTAAGATAATCCCTTATTTGGTATTTAAAAATATGATTACATTTCATTAACTTAATTATTTATTCATTCATTACCAATATCTGCGTAATCTTGTACAGGGTCGCGGGGGGGGGCGCTTGAACCTATCCAGGCCAAATGAGCACAAAAAATAACAGGTCACTATAACTTCGGAAATAATGGCACAGGCTGTAATTGTGGGCATATGAATGCGATGCACATAGATCGGTGGCCCCTGTTATAGTCTTATCCTCTAGCAGTCTAGCTGCTAACGACAATTTTGCTGTTTCAATTATTTTGTGATTCATTCCCAAAACAAAATAATTTTTGTTTTAATGAATACAAATCTAAATACCCTCATCTGGTACGCTCCAAATAATGATGATCTCACGATACACAGGAAGAAATTTTAAGCACCATGGCGATCATCAGTAGCTGTGGACCACTACGTACAGGACGCAATACTTACCCTTCACAGCATTGGTTGCTTTAGGAGACGTTACATTCACGTGCAGCTCGGGACACACTGTTCCAGCAGCTGATGGGGACACTCACCATTGGCAGGAGGCAAGATGTTACCTCCTTTGCCTGGTATGCAGGACCATGTAGGTTCGATCCTGAACCTTGATGATGCCTGTTATGTGAAATGCACGTGTTCTCTTCCTGGGTTGGTCATGTGGATATTTCTGCAGGTTCCACCTGTTTTAGCCTCCACAGTTATATAACCACGTGTTTAGATTCCCACATTATGCAGACACTTACATGAACATGTGTAGCCAGGTCGTTAATGAAAAACAGCCTATTGCTCTGTGGCTTTAACCTGGTAATTAAATGCGTTTCGTTTTGTTGATGTAGGCTTTTCACGGCAAGATGTATGAGAATTACTCTTAAGAGCTATTCTTTCAGGAGGAACGCTCGACACGGCTGTCTCGAAACAGCGGCTCTTAAATGCAATTCTCAGTTTTGTTTTAGTTTTCAAATAAACCGTGCAGAAGCAGAGCGACGTGCGGAGACATTGACGCGCGTTGGGGGGCGGGGAGGAGGGGGGCGCGCAGTGTCTCCCGTGCTTGAGACCCCGCGAGCGGCGAGCCACGTGCGTGGCATCACGCGCCGATACGTCCAGAGTGGCCGCGTTATCGTCCCCGACATTCTCTGCGGAGCGTGCACCGGAAGGCAAAGCCAACAATAGCGTTCACATTGAGGGCCCACACGTGCTGGCGCTGCTCTCACTACGAATAACAAACTGGTTATGCCAACCTATTGCATGCAAACGGTTGCAGAAGTGGATTTTGAAGAGGCATCTCGAGTATGGGATTTTGATCATGGCAGCCTGAACGCATGGGAATTTTTTTAGTAGTCTTTTTTTGAACCATAGCCAAACTACCACCTGACTGAGCCAATGAAATAAAGTTGCCAAATAATGGACAAATGAGTGGATACATTTAGTTTTATCAGCAAACTGGAAGAATGTAAAAAAAAAACAAGTAATATTATTTGTTCACAAAAACTCAGCTTGTTTTAAAACACACTTTCTGTTTAATAAACAAAATCAAGTGGCATATTCACCCACGTCATTACGTGATTTAATTGGCTCCATCAGGTGGTGGACAGCTCGTAACAAATTGACATTATACAGCCATGATCTAACCCCAAAAAGAAAACAAAAATGAATAACATTGGTCGTCCAAGCCTACAAATAATATCATGATTGAATGTAGCGAACGTATATAATGGCAACCATCCACTCTCTGAAGAGAGAAAGTAGAGCCCTGGGTTTCGTGACGCAACTTGATACAGTATATTGACAAGAGCAATGACTGTGAAATATGTTTGAAAACCCAAGTTGGCCCTGATTTCGCCAAATGAGATTTTTCAGCTATTGAAGTTTGAGTCGACGTAGTGTATTTTAAGGATTATTTTAGTACCAAATGAAGTGTCGGTTGGTAGTAAGAATGTGTCAGTACTCCTTCCTGAGTCAGTGCAGAAATACCAAATGCTATGGCAGGGGGCAAGCCTGTTAAATCGGCAGAGTTTATTTTACACAAAGTGGTACTAGTTTTCTAAGCCATAAAGAGTGATGGGCCGATTTGAACTAGCAATCCCCCTCTTTAATGAGTGCTCTTAAGCACGCGCCAGCCAGACGAATTTTTACGAAAGAGTTCCCCTGTTATAAATGGAGTTGGTGTGAGTTACAGTTTCAAACCAAACGTATGACACAATGGAACTACGCCTGGCAGACCTAACAAAGCCCTTTTAATCAACATGAACGATACTCTTTCAGGCTCCCTTAAGAGCAATTCACCGTACGCCAATCATCTTACATTTTTACGAATGCGTTTCATTCCCCAAACGGTGGATAGAAATCAGCAACGTACTCAACATGTAATGATATAGGTTTTCACGGCTCGATGCATGATGATTGCTTCGAAAACCTGCTCTCTCGGGACAGCCACGTCGTTCGCTTCCTCTCCTCACGACGTTTCGCCTCACACGTTGAAGGCATCCTCAGGCGCAGTATGTGTGTGTAGTGCCTGTTGCTCCTATATTATGTGGGTACTGTGTATGTGTCGAGTCATCTTTTGTTGTATGGGGTCTACATCTGAATCACATTAACACTAATCTCCTTATCCTATTCACACCCCGAAACTGCGATAATCCCCTCCTGCTTTGTCTGTGGCTAGTCCCCTAATTTGCATCTCATGAAAGAACCTCCCACACACCTTGTCATCCCCCTCTGATGTCCACACCCCATAGCTCTATATCTGTGCATTACGGACTTCAACAACTGGCCTCCAGGTTTGGCTGAGCTTTATGTTCATTTCTTGTTTGCGGTTCATTGTCTTTCTTGTCTTGTGAATCTCAATTGCTTCACGAATTACTCTTGGACCTTTATGGCAGATGGCTGCTAGTAGTCGTATCTTATCAAAATCGATTCTATGCTGTTAATCTACACTATGTACTGCTGTTGCTGATTTATCCATATGCCACAAACGTACTGCTGCCTTGTGTTCTGTTTTTCTTGTGGCTATTGTTCTTCCTGTTTGTCCGATGTATACTTCCTCACAGTTGCTACAAGGAATGCAATATGCGCCATTCTGTCTGGAACAGTAGTCGGTCTTTAGGTGATTTGAGTACGTCTTGTATTTTCTGGTGGATTGTGAAGACCGTTTTCATTTTATATTTTTCTAGGTATTTGCTAATTTTGACTGTGGTGCCTTTCACAAATGGCAGGAAAGTGCAGGTCTTGATATCTTCCTCCTCATTTTCTTGCTGTTTCTGTCTACGTTCTTTCGTTATGGCACGTTGGATTTCTGTTGTTGTGTATCCATTGCTCGCTAGTGCTTGTTGTAGATGTTGTAGCTCGTCTCTGAGATGTTGTTTGTCTGAAATTGTTTTTGACCGGTGGGCTAAGGTGTGCAGTATCCCCCGTTTCTGTTTCGGGTGATGGTGAGACTCCACGTGTAAATACCTGTCCATATTTGTTGTCTTCCTGTATACAGTGTGGCTGAGTGTCCCCTCTGCGTTTCTCTTCACCAGTACGTTCAGGAACGGAATTTGGCCGTTTTCTTCTATTTTCATGGTGAACTTGATGTTCGGGTGTATTGAGTTTAAAGTGACCAAGGAATTCCTCTAGCTTCTGTCTTCCGTGTGGCGATACGACGAACGTGTCATCAATGTATCGATACCAGTGGGTAGGTTTTGTGTAGATGAGTTTATGGCTTCCTCCTCAAAACCGCTTAGATACAGGTTGGCTGCTGCACCCTCTTTTTGTTGGTAAAACTCCCCGTCGAACTTGAAATAGGTTTTTGTCAGGCATACCTTTGCCAGCTCTGCTAACTTCTGGTCAAACTGTTTTTGTTGTACTCAAGATGTCCGTTGTGCACAGTTACGCTTAGGCCTATCGGGTTAAATCACAAGCAGCTCTCTGATCTCAATACATCAATCATATGAGATTTGCTCGGACATGGCCATTGTGCCTTCCCTAAGCCAAATGTCATCTCGTGATTATACAGGCCACGATATTACGATGAGTGCAGTGAACCCTGCTGTGTAACGCCGTGACCAGGCCCCAACTCACAGTGAAACACCAGCTTTGGTCTATGCGGCCAAAGCGGTCAGTCATTCTGGAAATAGACTCGGCCCTATCAAAAAGACAATTAATTCCACATGCTGAGGACTGGCCAATGTAGATAAACACCACTGAGCTGAGCATGTGACTGCCACCATTTGCGTCTACTAAACAAATTAACCTGTGATGCTGTTGCTGCTGTTTTGGCAGTGGGGCACAATAATAGTAATAGTGGCATTTATAGAGCGCTTTTCACCAGAGCGTCACAAAGTGCTGCACAGAGCTGTGGAGAGAATGGCAATTCAACAACGACATAAGAACAGAAAATCAGCAACAATATCGTTTTTTTGTTTTTTTTTTTATAAATCCGAGCTGTGGAGAAAACGGCAAGTCAACAACATCAGAACAGTTCAACTGAAAGTCAAAGAGTAGCAATAAATTATAGGACATAAAGTAAGCGGAAAAAAAATAATTCTTCAACAAACAAGGAAGGAATAAATGTTCCCAAACAGGCGCAGGTCGGCAGAAAGCCACATCAACAGTCCTAGCCAGAGGACTTGAAAGACTTACGGAACAAGTGCGTATTGAGATGAAATTTGAAGATGCCCAGGGACTCAGCTGATCGAATCTCCAAAGGAAGGGCATTCCAGAGTTTGGGATCAGCGCGCGAGCACAAGCACAATTAATGCAAAAACATTGCTCGTCAATTATACGTGTGCGTGGCCTGAAATGAAACATGAATATGAGATGCTTCGGGCAATGGCCATTCCACATAGCAGTTATGTTCTATCAAGATGGCCACTGTCCGAAATGTAAATTATTATATATATTTTAAGGCCACAATATTATTAACAAATGTGTTTGAGGTTTTTTGGCTTTTATAGTTCCTGTCTTATTGTTCCTAAAGTAAAAAAAATCTGTTCTCGTTTGTTATTTCTGACGACCTATTTTTAGTAAAGGGAACCGCATTGTGGCATCTGTTATATTAATCGCATGTACATTTCAGGGCTCTATGAGCCCAAACCTTGCAGAGTCACTCAACTTAAAAGCCACATTTTGGCCGTTACCCAGCTGAATGCATGGGGTTGATAGCGTCGAGTAAAAAATCAGATGAGGTTAAAACATTCGCAAAAATGCGTTACACTGCAAAGCATAATTTGCTTGGCCTTCTGTATGAGACACTATTGGTCACACATATAAATTGCAGTGTAATTCTGTGCTAATTTCCATTGAATGACCATATAAATATGATGGTGTAGATTTTCATGTCTCGATGTATGAGAATTGTTCTCCATAGCTGTTATTGAGACAGCCGTGTAGAGTGTTATTTATAATTATTTACTATTTATCAGATGCCCTTAATGCCACTTACATAAATAATAATACAAGGTACAATGTGCACAAATTCCGTGCCTGGTCCAGGATGAAACGTGGATACTGAGGCATCGTACATATTATACATAAGCAAACACTAAATAAATTAAGTAAAAACAACACTCCTTATTGCTTTATAGTGAGTGTGGTTATACCTATAGATGTGTGTTGCATAAATGTGTAATTAAAAGTTTTAGGAATGTTATAATTGAGTGTAATCCTAATTTCTTTAGGGATATCGAGCTTCTGCACCCGGAGAAAGGAAATGGGGTTTTACTAGCAGTGCAGAGTTTGCAGAATGGAGAGAACGTGATGGGGTGTATGGGGAGATGATGGAGCAGAGATAAGAGGCTCCTGATAGATGAAGGCAACGATAGACAAGAACCAACATTCTGAACGTAATTCGTGCAGACACGGCAGCCAGTGAATAGTGCAAAGGAGAGTGGGCAAAATTAAGGGAGTGAAGCAGTTGACTGAGGGAAGCGGGGAAGAGGAGAGAGCAGGTGAACAGTAAAATTGTGAATTAGCCGAAGGGAGCGGACGGCGTACGCAGGGAGACCAGTGGGAGGAAGGTGTGGGGTAGTAAAGGTGGGACAGGACCAAGGCCTTGACCACGAGTTGAGTGGATTCGGCTGTTAAAAAAGGACGGATTTTGTGATTATTGAATAGGCCTAACCGGCAAGAGCACCGAAAGGGAAGAGATGGAGATCAATACAGCGAAGGATTAAGAGTGACACCGAGGCTCCGAGCACAAGATGAGACAGAAAGAATTGTCGAGTCCAAAGAGATAGAAAAGGAGAGATCAAATTAACATGAAGAATAAAATTAAAGGTAGAGTACATCGACGTTTGTCAAGTTCAAATAGAGATGGTGTTTCCGCAACAACAAGGAGATGGCCGAGAGACAGAGAGATACGGGAAGCAATCTCAGTGGTGGCTGAAAGAGAAGAAATAAAGAGCTGATGTCATTGGCGTAAAGATAAGAGAAGCCACGAGAGGCGATCAAAGGGCTTATAGAGTGGATAGAGAGATTAGAACAGAGGGTCTGGAACGGAACCTTCATCAGGGCCACGAGTGAGTAGACGTTGAAAAGTGGATAATGAATTTCACCAAGATACCCGATAAGTGTGAATAGTAAGATAGGAGAATCAAGCTAGAGCCGTCTCATCGATACGGAATTCTGAAATAGTATTGAGGAGGACAGAGTTATTAACAGTGTCAGAGGCAGACGATAGATCAAGGACAATCAAGAGAGACGAGAGCGAAGAAGCAGGATCTAAGTGAAAAGCATTGGTGACAGAAAGGACAGCAGCTTCGGTTGAGTGACTGGAATGAAAGCCCAACTGGAGAGAATCAAGAAGAAAGTTTTGAGAAAGAAAGCTGATTATTGACGACGGATGATACGCTCCAGGTATTAACAGAGTAAGCGAAGTAATGAGACCAGATGATAGTTGGAGACTGCTGATGGGTCAAGGTTCATTTTTTAAAGGAAGGGAATGATGCATGTGTATATGAAAGCACAAGGAAAAAGCCTGTAAGTAAGGAAGTGATTAGGAGAAAGGAGATAAAAGGAAGTACACATCGGGTGGTGGGCCCACAAGGCTGCTCCACGTATCCATTTAGGGCTGAGCCCGATCGGGTTACGTGAGTCACCCGGGCACCAGGCCGGATTTCTGCAATGCAAAAATGTCTGGCGGGTTGGCACCTGCTGACTGCCTGGCTATCTCCCAACCTCTCTGTGGTATCCTAGCTATGCGTCCAAAGCCATGACTAGCTGTGGAATTTGTGTGGCAAGTTAGAAACTGTATTTTTTTCATCTCCTATTCTAATTCTAATCCATGAGCAGTGGTGAGGACTGTGGGCATCCCTATGGATGGTCGCGTTTCGTTCCGGACCGACCGTGTCTAGTTAGGTCTACATAGCAACGTTGGACGAGGTTAAAGCATCTCATCCAACACCAATGCCACACTGACATCTCTATGTTGGCGAGAAAGGTGCAGGCTGTCACGGCAGCAGGGTGGTGCAGTGGTAACATATGAGTCTCACAGAAAGAAACTCCTGCTCGAGGTGGTTCGATTCCCACATTTCTGTGTGGGGTTTGTGTGTTCTTCCCCTGTTCTGCGTGGTTTTATTCCGGGCACTCCGGTTTCCTCTCACATCTAATTTACTAATTGGCCAATAACATCATACTATAACGCAGTGTCTAACAAATGTTGGCGCCAGCTGAATGCATGGCTGCCTTTCCCTCACCACTCTTTGTTTTCCTCACTACACCTTTATCATGATGTAGGTCGGCCTGGATAAAGTTGTTTGCTAAATAACAATAATTATTAATAATAATCTGATCACAGGAATACGGAGAGGCTATAATGTTACTACCACTCGACTGCACTGTAGATCAGACAAGATGGCACAATAACAACGCCGACTTGGCACAATGCAAGAGGCAAAATTAATGAAAAACTCGGTAGAAACACACAAGATCCATGCCCGCATTATCAGCATCACGATATACACACAGTGATCCATTTATAGATACACCCCGGGATTCCTAAAAACCCTCTACAACTTTCTTCTCAACAGATGACTAAATACTGTAATGGGAGTGTCGTCAAATTTGACAGTCAAAAGGGTCCTTTAAGTCACATCCCTTTCATAAAAAGCATCACAATGATTATTGCTTCGAAAAGCTGCTCTCTCGGGACAGCCGCGTCGATGGCTCTCTCTCCTCTCCTCGCGACGTTTCGCCTCACACGTTGGAGGCATCTTCGCCTGAAGATGTCCCGAGAGAGCAGCTTTTCGAAGCAATCATCATGCATCGAGCCGTGAAAACCTACATCATTACATCACAATGAATATCAACATCACTATCTCCACTATTTCCATCACAACTATCACTAGAACAGTGACAATTAACCTCAGTAGCAGACATGAACGGATATGCGTTCAGATGTTGTTGTTGTTCCAATGCAGTTCTCTCCACAGCTCTGTGCAGCACTTTGTGACCCTCGGGTGAAAAGCGCTCTAGACGTGGAACTATTATTATTACCCACCCACCATCTACAGAACCAACACAACGATACCGCCATCCTGAAAGAGAAGCTCTGAATAGTGATTCTCGTGCCCACCACCATTCCTGGTCCCTAGCACCAGCGTGACCCTGTGGATACCGCGTCGTACCGGAGAGGTCATCGGGCTCCAACCCTGTGTTGGTGTCGAGGCCGCACACCACGAGGTAATCGAGCAGGCGGCCTCCCATGCCGCTCGTCGAGGGGGGTCCTGTAACGGAGGACTGGGGTCGGCGCGGACACACACACACGGCCAGACAGCGTTACGACAGAGACAACGCACGAACAATAATGCGGTGCTGTGTGCACCGCAAGAGGCAGTGCAACATTCCACCAGCCTCAATGCAATTAACTAAGACACAAACTTCCGCAATGTGTGCAGCTGTGCATTCATTATCAGTGCCCACTTATTCCTGTACAAGGTCGTGCGGGGGTTAGAGCCGATCACGGCAGACAGAGGGTGCAAGGCAGGGCTATACACATAAGAGGACGCCAGTCCATCACAGTGCAGCTGTTACAGCCAGGATACATTCTACACGATCCAGCAGTGTACACCATGTAGTTGCAACAAAATACATTCCTCAATTTCATTTAATTACAGCATTTCCGCATTATTTATGCATTTGATTGGACGTGATCTTCTTCACATAAATATATACTGCTATGGGCACTTTTTGGCAGTAGAGTTGTAAAAAAAAGAGGCTTTACCCACTATATGAAAAGTGTCTATTTGGTGTTTTTAAGAACGTAACACTACTATCACCACAAAAGAGGTAAAGC
>JAZEWT010000004.1:21490131-21508870 GCA_036362905.1 Mordacia mordax
ACCTTCTTGCTGTGAGGCGTCAGCGCTAACCACTGGGCCACCGCGCCGCCCATGTTATAGGATTCAGTGTTAATAAAATATTGTGGGAATATCCCTGCCTTGTACCCTGTGTCTGCCGGGATAGGTTCCGGCTGACCGCGACCCTGTACAGGACTAAGCGGTTTCTGACAATGAGATGAGATAAACAAGCCTGAAGATGCCTCCGACGTGGTGGAACGCTTGACACGGCTATCCCGAAAGAGCAGCTACAGAGAGCGATTCCCACCACACATCGAGACGTGATGAACCCAAATCGTCGCTCGACAGACAAACCTCCATTCCTCTCAACCTTGACTGTTCCATAACGTGTATGGGGTTTGTGATCATCATCATTATTATCGTTCATGATGATGCTTAATCCCGTGCACAAGGTCGCGAGGTGTCAGAGCCTGTCCCGGCAGACAGAGGGCGCAAGGCCTCGCACGGCACTGGATCCAATTTACTCAGCAGGCCAATGAACCTAGACAGCAGCGTGTTGTTGAACGGTAGGAGGAAACCGGAGTACCCGGCGAAAACCCACGCGGACACGGGGAGAACACTCAACTAGCACTCATAAATCCAGGATCGAGTTGCTTCACGTAACTCAGTCTTTTATTGATGCTGGAAAGAACCGTTGAGCTATGCAACTCTTTTTAACAGTTGTTCAGCGGGGAGAGGTAAGCAAGTTGTAACATCTCAGGGCACCAGCGGTAATTTCATCAACCGAGCAGCGTGCCTTTGGACGGTGGGAGCGAAGCCAGAGAGCCCGGAGAAAACCGACGCGGACACGGGGAGAGAACGCGCAAACGTCACACAGAACGGCACCCGAGTCGGGAATCGAACTCTGGTATTTCTTGCTGTGAGGTGGCAGCACTGCTCACCGCACCAACCGCGCCGCCGTGCTCCAAGCCTTTGTATAATATCCTAATAATTATTGCACTTAAGAAATTGTATTTGTATAAGAGAGACAAAGGTCTCCCATATAGCATCAACGGACCGAGGGTCAAGTGCTTTTAGCGACTTGCTACGGCCGGCACGATACACGAGTGGTTGGGTATGAAGGCATATATTAAATTACCTATCTCTATGTACACATATATAATTACACATGTCTAGATATATAATTATCAATGTCTTACACATGTATATATGTACATGCTTTACAATAACGCATGTATATGTACACAAATGACATTTAAGATACAATCATTTCTTAATTATTATAAGCAGGGTTGTTCCTTGAATGTGCAACAATAGCGCCCATGTTAATAATTACTAGATCGATTAATGACGCGATAATAAATTAGAATTGGCCGGGCAGCTATCTTAATTGCATTTATTAATTTGGTCCCTTGGTTGACTCGTGAGTCGCGACTGAAGGCGTTCAGGTTGAACGTTGCTTGTGGGAAAATCCCAAGTTAGGCAAGTATCGAAGTCTAGATGTAGGTTCTCGTTTAAGAAATGTTTTAAATAATTTACGAACGAAAAATACATTCGCGTCTGGAAACGTGAACTCATTCGCGAACGAAACCCGGACAGAGATTCGTGACATTCCTTGTCACGAACACGGGGAGCAAAGAACGCGCAAATACATGCGTAAACATACGAACGTGTATACAAATAATCAAATATATAAACATCTGTTTACTTAATTAACCGGGAGGCACTGTGACGCAGTGACCACCGCTGCCGCCTCACAGCAAGAATCACCCCGGTTCGATTCCAGGGCTCGGGTGCCGCCTTTCCGTGTGAGGTCCGCATGTTCTCCCCATGTCCGCGCCGTTTTTCGCCGAGTTCTCTGCTTTAATTGTAATTAGATTGGCGTCCAATGCAGGTCACAGCCCTGCCGTAGGCCCTGAGTTTGCAACGATCGACTCCAGTCGCCCCCCGTCCCCCGCGACCCTGTACAGAGTTATGTGCGACTTATAATCCGATGTGTGTTGTTTGTCTGAGTTTCTCATAACGTTTTGTAATCCGGCCACACATATGTGAAGTGCGTCCTATAATGTGAATAATAATCATAATATCAAAATAATATAATTCTTCATAAGAGTCAACACCTGCGCAATGTAATTGCACCACACGTGATTATTGAGCAATTACCAAATTTGCAATTCATCTAAAATCTTTACCTATCATAGTTTATCACAACTTGTAAAATTTAATAGTATATATATATATATATTTAATGCCGTTTGTGTTACTCTTCTGTGTTGGGTTGAGGTGTTTGTTGTACTGCACTTCTTCGAGCCAAGTTTCTCTTTAAGAGAAGGTTCTTGCCGTGTAAATACGATCTACAAAATTATAAAACATTGGACTTAAATGACTTCCTGAAACTGAGCCACAACTCTCGTCGCTTCAAGCAGGCTCCTGCATTGGAGATGTTTGCTGCATTAGTTGACATTTCAAGAATAATTCTTCGTCAATATCTCACGCCCATCAATAGCAATCGATGAATCGATGCGTGTAGAGTACAGGATTCCCGCGACGTGGGAGGCGAAACGTCTCGAAGGAGAGGGGAGGAGGGACGCTCGACACGGCTGTCCCGAAAAGAACGGCTGTGGAGAGAAATTCCCATACAGCGACCCATAACAAACCTACATCTGCACATAAAATAACATTATTATATATCCAGATACTGTATGAAATACTGATGTGATAGATAGGGCATCTATCGCTATCACATTAATGGAATCGACCCAAACTATGTAAATATCGACATTGTACTTCTGTATGAAATGTAATCGATATGTAAGGAAGTATAAGCCTTCATCAATATTGTAATATGTAAATAGTAGCATAACCACGAGCGTACATAAATGCTGCCCGACTTGTACACATTAGTCTTGTCGTTTTAATCACAGATTCCGAGTACAGGCCCCAAGTCCCACACGTCGAGCAGCCAGCAACGGACAGCACCAAGTATTTATAGTCTTAGTGAACGTGAAGAGAAAATAACCCAACCATCCACCCGACTGGCACGATTATCACATTTGTCCGCTTTAATTTCGAACACTTTTGCTCGTAGGCAATTACAACAACATTTGCATAATACGGCGTGACACGTGTTTCATTCATTCATTATCAGACTCCGATAAATCCTTCCGAGCAGCGGTACCCGACCTGTGATCTGCGGACCGCTAGGGTATGGCACGTGGTCAATGAAGACGAAACAAACCCCACTTGGAGAGTAATTTAATACTACTAGTGTGATGATTGCTTCGAAAAGCTGCTCTCTCGGGACAGCCGCGTCGATCGCTCCCTCTCTCCCCATCGCGACGTTTCGCTTCACACGCTAGAGGCATCCTCACACAAAGCGCCTGAGGATGCCTCGAACGTGTGAAGCGAAACGTCGCGATGGAGGGAGAGAGAGCGATCGACGCGGCTCTCCCGAGACAGCAGTTTTTAGAAGCAATCGTCATGCATCGAGCCGTGAAAACCTACATCATTACTACCAGTGTGTTTATTGTACAGTTACTCGTGTATTTACCTGTCAAAAAAAACGATGGCGTGGCAGGATTCTGCTTTGCTGAGAGATTGTGGGAAAACGTATTTGTGTATTTTTAATTTCAACGAAGTTAAGAAGATTGCCTTCCAAAGCTGTTCTTTCGGGATAGCCGTGCTGAGCTCTGCCCCTTCCTCTCTCCGTCGCGACGTTTCGGCCCCTACGTTGGAGGCCTGTTCGGACGGCACTGAGTCTTAGCGCGAAGGCTCGAGGAGGGGCGCTAGACACGACCGTCCCGAAAGGACGGCTTTGGAAAGCAATCATGGTGCGTGGAGCCGTGACAACATCAGTACAATAGTAAAGAAGATCCTGGACACGTCGAGGCAAACCGTGTTATTACGTTGCTGTGGCAGCTGCTGGCTCTCCAAATCAGGTCGGAACCATGGAAAAAATGACTGAGCCACATTTTGATAAAGAAAAAGAATGATCGGCCTAATCGAATGTTTCACGCACAATTCACTTGTCTTTTATATAATAACATGACGTCATACGCGATTATAAACGGCTGCATTGTAATACCCGTTGGAATATATTTTTGGCGTCAGCTGTGGTCCAGAACAGTGTTTTAATCGCGATGATGTGGAGTGGTCCGTGTGAAGGCAAAGGCTCTACGGGGCCGCGATGAAGCTGGAGTCTATCCCGGCAGACATGGGCCGCAAGACAGGGCTATACCCCATGGATGGCAGGGCACCGCGGGTAATTCAGCCAGAATGCTGATTGACTAAGGCAGTATTCGCGGCATGGTTTTTTTTTGGGATCGCGGGAGGAAACCTGAGTACCTCGCAAAACCCCACGCGGAAACGGGTCGAACACGCACAAGTTAATGATGCAGGTTTTCACAACATCCTGGGTATAGCCCTGCCTTGCGCCCTGTGTCAGCCGGGATAGGCTCCCCCACCCCGCGACCCTGTACGTGATTATGCTGATCCTGAATTGACTATTAAGTGTATAGCGTTGCATGCAGAGGAATAGAAATACACGACTGTAGCCTTTACATTGACGGACTCATTAAGTAAACAGTGACGCGTAACTTAATTCAACATTTGAAAGAAATAATTTGGTCAGTGGAAGAAAATGCTGTTCTTGGTTATATGACAACACACGCATGTTCACTCAGTCTCTGAACGCCTGAGGATGCCTCCAACGGATAAGGCGAAACGTCGCGTAGGAGAGAGGAGGCGCGCTTGACACGGCTATCCCGAAAGAATACCTTTGCAAGCGGTTATAAAGGTGTTGCATCAAACATGTCACGCAGTGACTCGTGTCTCACGTTATTCTACAATGTCCAGAAAGTAAAACACTGATATTAATATAGTCAAGTCAAAGCTTGTCACTCCAAGATTAGGAAAACGTGTCTTAATTTGGCCCTCAACTCGTAACTGCCTGGAGGTTTATTGGTTTCAATCACAGGGTTTCAGCGAGAGAACCTACTTCGTCTGACTGTCGTGTTTTTCACGAACCAAGTAATTTGCCTTCCATGGCGTGTGACGCCGTGGTGGGGCAAGTTGTGGGTACTCACTTTTTCCAAAGACGTCTCAGCCAGCGTGGAAAAGAAGGCCAAAATTCCCCTCGAGAGGGCCTCTATACAGCTCCCTCTATTGCAGGCCCTTCTACAAGCAGTGGCGTGAACAGGTTATTGCAGGACTGCATCTTTACATTTATATATACGATAAATGACGTTGAGATTTGCTCCACTAAGCTGTCGTATCGGGCACAGCCGTGCCGAGTGTTCCACCTCCCGCATTGCCGGAGGCGAAATGAAGGCACCGACGTCAGAGGCGAAACGTCGCGAAGGAAAAGAAGAATCGCTCGACACGGCTCTCCCGAAAGAAACGCCCATGGAGAGCAATTCTCATTGAACGCAAAATCTCCGCGCAGAGAGGCAACCCACGGGTTGCATTGGTCATTTTTTATTGCTTTTGATTTGATGCTCTTATGTCGCTGTTGTTGCTGACATACCGTTCTCTCAACTGCTCGGTGCAGCGCTTTGTGACCCCCGGGTGCAAAGCGCTCTAGAAGTGCAAATATTTTATTTATTATTATTACCCTCTCCGCCACCTCGGCCACTCCGCTGGAGACGTGAGGCGCCTCTCCCGTCTCCTATCCCACGCGACTGTCCGGTAATGCGGCTCCATTCACGGGTGAGTCCGCATCTCTTTAGGGTCCACATTATTCCGACGGCGCACAGAGGCCCCCCCCCACCACCACCACGACCATCAGACGCGGGCGGCATGGCAATGCACCCCGTGCTTAAACAAAACCCACATTGAGCGAGAGGGGAGCGGGCTGAGAAAGTGTTCAATGTTCATTAAGCGACAAAAAAAAAGAAGCGAGAAGCGCTTTTGACAAAAATCGCAACGCGTGCTTGGTACACAAGCCGACACGTTAAGTGAGCCTCGACGTTTTGTCTCGCTCGTTCCCACCAGCTTCCTTCTCCCTCGCCAGCTCCATTAGGACACCGCGCGTCGCAGCCTACCGCTAGCACTACCGTCGCATCGGGTTGCCACCTCGGAGGCACGCAACCAGGACGCGTGGGGCTGCGGGTGTAAATGGTGACAAGACCGACTTTGAGTCAAGACTTGTTCCACGAACATTTACAGATTTCCCAGTACAGCTGCCTCGTCAAACGTGAGAACGACCCTGGGAAAATAATAATTAAAAAAAAACCGGGACAGGTGGCAACCACGCTACCACCACCCCACTGCCACAACCAATTGCACCACACCAAAGATAAATATTCCCGTTATAGCCTTAACAGACTGTAAGGTCAAGTCCATAGTGGCGGTGTTGCCACGCCGCCCCAGGTACTCAAATGAGGCTTAGTCGATCTAGGAGAGGCCCAGGGCATGTTCAAAATATCGTCACTGGTGTTGTCCGTGAGCGGGAATCGAACTCGATTGGCTGGGTTCGTAGCCCAGCGCGCTAGCCACTACACCGCCACGTACAAAAACATGCTGCTGAGTATGTTAATTAGCCACCTGAGTAAAGGTAGGGCTATACCCATCCTAGACAGGGCTACACCTGTCCTGGGTATGGCCCTGCCGTGTGCTCTTTGTCTGCTTACTCCTTCCTGCTGGACAACTGTTAAAAAGAGCTGCATCGCTCAGCGGTTCCTTCCAGCTTAAATAGCAAGTGACTGACCACGGCCGCGCCACAATGGGGTGGCGCGTCTATTGTGGAGGAGATTAGACCGTCTGTCTGCGCGTTCGAGACGGGACCGAGCGCTGTGCAGACGATTTAGACATTACGGAGATTTAGACAATAAAAAAAAAACCCACTAGCGGCGCTTGCCAGTAACGCTGCCATAACACGGCGGCACTTTCGGGAGAGCTGTATCGAGCGTTCCTCTTAGTTTCGCTACCCATCAATTTAGTGCCAGCCAGGGAATGAATCGCTACATCAAACCGCACCCGCGTTTTTTTTAATGATATGTACGACCATAGCTGTACTGCAGACGTTATAATCACTATAGTGTACTCATCATGATTCATCTTCATAATTATAAATACCCCCTTAATCCTGTACAGGGTCGCCGGGAAGAAGGGGGTGGCGGAGCCTATCACGGGCGACAGAGGGCGCAAGGCGGGGGAACACTCAGCATGTGACGCCAGTACATCGCAGGGCACACTTTTTGGGGAAATTTACTCAGCAGGCAAATTATTCTGGGCAGCAGCTGTGTCTTTAGACAGTGGGGGGAAATCGGAGTATCTGGAGAAAACGCACGCGGACACGGTGAGAGAGAGAGAGAACTCGCAAACTCCACACTGAAAGCAGCACCCGAGGCTGGGAATCGAACCTAGGTTCTTCTTGCTGTGAGACGACAGCGCTATTCACTGCGCTACCGCGCCGCCCCCTATAGCTGTAATGTACACGTTATATATGACTAGAGTATACTATACACGTAAAGAGTATGACTACAGCTGTATAATTCACACTAGATGTGACCACAGTGCATTATACACGCTATATGTGACTAGTATAGTATACACGTTATATATGACTAGTATAGTATACACGTTATATATGACTAGTATAGTATACACGTTATATATGATTAGTATTGTATACACGTTATATATGATTAGTATTGTATACACGTTGTATACGATTATAGCTGTACTATACACGTTGTATATGACTAGAGTACACTACACGGGATAGCTATTACTATAGTACACTATACAAGTTAGATATGACTATAATATACTGTACACGTTATATATCTTGGTGGTAACGCTCAAGGTAATACGACTATAGCATACTATACACGTCATATATGATTATTGTATACTGTACAAGTTATATTCATATATTCATCGTTATATGTATACTGTATACACTATATATAACTATAGCTGTACTGTACACATTATACGTGCCTATAGCCCCACTGTACACCTTCTATATGAGTGATATATGACAATAGCTGTACTATACGCGCTATTCGTGACTCTAATTAAACGGGTGCAGTACGGGCTGGGGAAGATGATGATGGGCTGATGCGGTGCAGAAGGATGTGAAGTTGATCGGATTTTCCGACGGCCGGTACCAGCGGTGTCCAAATCAATCTCGGTAGAGAAGGTGCGTGAAGGAGGCTGATTTGGAAGTTGGAGGCAGTCGCCCTCCAACAACCACTGAGGGCGGAGGAGCGACGCTCACAACAGCGAGCGGACCAACGGACGGCTAAAATTCAGCGAGAAGGCACAATAGGTTGCCTCGACCGGTCACCTGGATCAGTCAACTCCACATCACTTGGCTCTGTGCCGTGATCTGTCAGCGAGCCTTCGACACTTCGCGTGGCCTCAAAGTGCACCTGGCCTGGCACGGGCACAGTGGGGACGTCACCGCTTTTTAGCGGCTGTTGTTGTCAGACAAACAGAATGATCAGACTGTCGGATATACATGAGAGAGACAAATGACTGTGGAGTTGGACAGAGAGAAGAGCAGGGATAGATCCAGATAAACAGCTGATCCATAACTTGCAGTCCATCGAAAGGCTTCATGTTAGTCTAAAAGAAATCAACACATTCGTCAATAGTACTGCCTTAGAACACAAGCGTATCGACACGGGTGAGAGCATCGCGACGCCCTTACCCACCAATGTTGCACAGAATGTTAAAAAATAAATCTCTCATCTCATCTCATTATCTGAGACCGCTTAATCCTATATAGGGTCACGGTGAGCCGGAGCCTATCCCGGAAACACAGGGCGTAAGGCAGGAATACACCCGACGATGGGACGCCAGTCCATCGCCGGGCATTGCGGGACAATTTTAGTCTGCGAGCCAATCAACCTATCCAGGAGCATGCTTTTGGACTGTGGGAGGAAACCGGAGTACCCGGAGAAAAACCACGCGGACACGGGGAGAGCATGCAAACTCCACACAGAAAGGCACCCGAGCCGAGAGATTCGAACCCGGGACCTTCTTGCTGTGAGGCGACAGCGCTAACCACTGGGCCACCGCGCCGCCCTAAAAAATAAATAACAATAGCATTTTTCAGCGCTAGTTTATCACCGGTACTCCGTACCGCACCGTGCCGGCTTACTTTTCACCTCCGCTCTTACACCAGAGAGAAGGAACATCCCTCGACCAAGACGGAATGAAAAGTTCTCGGAGCAGACGCGAGCAGACGCGGACACGGGATCACAGCGGCGCCTCGATCTCGTTTCCGCTCAAGGTGCAGAACGTGCACCGACGACGCATCCATCGTGGGAGACGAAACGTCGCGAAGGGGAGGGAGCGCTCGATACGGCTATCTTGAAAGAGCAGCTTGGGAAAGCAATTCTCAGACGGGTGAACGTCAACAGCCGTTCTGAATGTCTGTGCTGTTTGTCAGTGAGTGAGTTAAAAAAAAAATTGAAGCTGGAAGGAACATTTAAGCAGTAATCTAGCGGGGAGGTGTAAGCAAGTCACAACATCTCATCGCACCGGTAGCAATTCAGTCACGACAATTAACCTAAGCGCGCAGCGTGTCTTTGCACGGTGGGACGAACGCAGAGTACCCGGCGAAAACCCACGCGTACAACGGTGACGACACTCACCCGAGCCGGGGATAGAACCCGGGCGCTTCTTGCTGCGAGGCGACAGCGCTACCCACTGAGCCATCGCGTCGCCCGCGAGGCATGAATCAATCGAAGGACAGGGAGCCTCTTAGCACGAGTGGGTTTTTTTTTCTTCGAAATTTTGCAGGCGTGTGGACTCCCGCTGAGACGATCCACAGATCCGTGATGCGGGTCATCGACCAGCAGGTGTGGGGGGGGGGGGGCGGGGCGGATTTCATAATAATAATAACTATTAATATTATTTTATTATTAACTATTATTTAGCAGACTGGGTCGTTCATTCGCAGCCTTCGCTTAATCGTTTGGACGCTCGAGATGAGCCGGAGCCTGCCCCGGCAGACACAGGGCGCAAGGCAAGGTTATACGCTACTGCTTGTAAACGCCGTTCATATGTCGTTGTTGTTGCTGACACGCCATTCTCCCTGCAGCTTTGTGCAGCGCTTTGTGACCATCGGGTGAAAAGCGCTCGAGACAGTAATGGAACGCAAGATAATTGCAGGGCACGGGGGGTGGGGGGGGCATTTGGTCAGCTGACCCAATTAACACGGGTAGTAGAGGCAGCGTGTCTTTGTACTATGGGATGAAATCAGAGTACCTGACGAGTACGTGTGTGAGTAGGTGAATGAGAGAGTGGATTGGATAGCGCTTGGTGGAATGTGGAGGGGGGCTGGTAGGTGCGTAATTGAGTGATTGAGTGGGTGGATAAATGGCAGCAGCATGTCATTGTACTATGGGAGGAAACCAGGGTACCCGGCGGAAACTTACGAGGACACGGGGAGAGAAAACACGCAAACTCCACACGGAATGGCAGCACCTGTGCTGGGAATCGAACCCGGCTCCTAACTGTGAGGTGGCAGCGGTGCTCGCCACGCTTCCGCGAGAGAATTTCGCTCAAAGTTACGTATTTGTGTATCGTCAATAACGATTGTTTACCAATGCTGTTATTTCAGGATAGACTGAGTCTCAGAACGCCTGGCGAAACGTTGAGAGAGAGGTGGAGCGCTCGACACAGCTATCTGGAAATAACAGGGTTGGTAAGCAATCATTATGCATCGAGCATTGAAAATCTACATCAGTATATCAATAAATGACGCTGCAATGATGTAGGTTTTCACGGCTCGATGCATGATGACTGCTTCGAAAAACTGCACTCTCGGGACAGCCGCGTCGATCGCTCCCTCTCCCTCGATGGATCGCTCCCTCTCCCTCCATGGATCGCTCCCTCTCCCTCCGATGGATCGCTCCCTCTCCCTCCGATGGATCGCTCCCATCGTCGAGAGATCGACGCGGCTGTCCCAAGAGAGCAGCTTTTCGAAGCAATTATCAATACATGACACTGCTCACCTAACATACAAATACCGAACCAACTCTACTAGGCGACGTTTGGTTTGTGGTAATGCTCCTATTATATATCAGACTTTGACTTTTAAGTCCGATAATATTGTTCCTCTGAAGCAAATTGTCAAGCCACCAAACATACAATTAAGATAATATACAACATGTGCCATAATTTACAGCCTGTTTAAGCGACATTTCCTAAATAACAATTTAAGATTCATAACACGCACGTATCAATTCAGTTCTTAGGGCAGAGAGATCTCTTTGTAAAAGGGTTATTGCGCGAAAGGTCTCCCATTTTGTGCCCACACGTATTCCGTTTCAGGGCGAGCTGTTCTTGTCATTGTTTGATTTTCACTTGAACTGTAATGATGTAGGTTTTCACGGCTCGATGCATGGTGATTGCTTCGAAAAGCTGCTCTCTTGGGACATCCGCCCTCCATCGCGATGGAGGGAGAGGGAGCGATCGACGCGGCGATGGAGGGAGAGGGAGAGATCGACGCGGCGATGGAGGGAGAAGGAGAGATCGACGCGGCTGTCCCGAGAGAGCAGCTTTTCAAAGCAATTTTCAGTATAACTGCTCTGATGTTGTTGTTGTTGACATGCCGCTCTCTCCACAGCTCAGATTTGTAACAAAGAAAACAAATGTTATGGTGGTTGATGTGCCGTTGTTATGTCGTTGTTGTTGCTGACATGCCGTTCTCTCCACGGCTCTGTGCAGCGCTTTGTGACCCTCGGGTGAAGAGCGCTCTAGAAGTGCAATTATTATTATTATTATTGGCGAGTGTGTCGAGAATCACACTCAGCATCGGCGCTGCGCCGTGAAGGGTCTGTCAATGCATCGATGTGTGTTGTCGCGAGCTCCATGCTGCGGTGAGAATCGCTCTTGAGAGCGACTCTTTCGGGATAGCCGTGCCGAGGAGGAACGTTCGGGACGTGTCGAGGGACGCTCCACACGACTGCCCCGACACAGACGCTAATAAGAGCAATTCCCAGGCGTGTTAACGTTCACGGTACCCATGTGTACCGTGGTGTGTGTGTGTGTATACAGTATAAACGTGGCACTCGGTTGTTATAAACGCGCAGCGCTGACTGCGTTGGTTACCGCAGGACACGATAAAACCTGGGGTTCGATTCCAGGTCACGGCTAACATCAGATTTTCAGCGTCAAGCCGACTAATCGTGGTCGGTTTAAGTCATAAAACAATTAAATCGCAACAATCGTCATCAACATCATCAGAACTGCCTTACATCAAGAGATAAAAGGTTCTGGTCCGACGTTTTGGGCAATGGTCCATTTTCTGATTGCATGTATGTGTGTTTATGAAAGTATATTTAGATATAACATAATGATATTAAAACTATTAATATAGTTCGTGCAACGAGTGTGCGCAGAGCTAAGTATCTGCAGTTACACAATGAAATATGTATACGTATATACACACACACACGGTGTGGTTGTGTTAACGTATTGATCGCATTGTAAGACGCGTTACGTCTCCAAAAACCTCGAACAGTGTCAATAAAGTTATTCGGATCTGGTCTCACACACACACACCTGCTACACACACACACATTGTACAGGCAACACATACACACCACGCACACACCACACACGCGCGCACCGACCGAGTTATAAGACGCACCTAAATACATTCTATTACTCTATTTACTCGCACACAGACCGGATTATAAGATTGACCTCCTCTTTGATTTGAATAACAATCGCCAGATTTGAGAATTCTAGAGAACATGTCCTGAGATCAAACCACATCCGTAAGGATCGGAAATTAACTAAGTGATTTTACACAAATTTGAAGAGGTTTGAGACAAGGCTGTGTATTTTAACCGGACTTGTTTAATTTGTACAGTGAGAATATCTTGAGAGAATTTGAAGATTTGTCAGGTTTGATAATTGGTGGATAGAATATGAATAACCTGCGTTATGCGGACGATGCAGTTTTCTTATCGGATTTAGAGGGGAAGCTGCAAGAACATTCTGGATGAAGTTCGTTAGTAAAAGTGAGAAGAAGGGTTTAACTATCAATTCTAGGAATACAGAATGCATGGTAATTTCAAAGAAGAAAAGTGTACCTCTATACAACATCATAATAGGTAATCGAAATGTGAAAGAGGTCAATGCATTCAACTATCTTAGAAGCAGGATAATCTTAGATGGTAAATCTGATCGTGAAATTAAACGAAGGATAGGGATGGCCAAAGATAGCTTTATCAAAATGAAGAAGATACTGATAAATAATAACATTTATATGGAGACGAAACCAAGAGTTCTGGATCGCTACGTTATACCAGTTTTCACGAATACATAAGAATTTTGGACAACATCACCACGTGTAGAAAATGCAATTGAAGTTATTGCAATGTGGTTCTGTTGACGCATCTTGAAGGTATCGTGGAAGAGTCACATCTCAAGTGAAGACATTTTGTCACGAATGGGACGTGGGAATAAGGTGTTGAGTGACATTGGAAGGAAAGGCATATTATGAGGAAATTGAAAATATGGTTGTAACTGGAAAATTTTGAAGGAAAGAGAGATCGTGAACGATGGAGATTGACTGATGTCAAGAGTCTCTCGAGATGGATGAACAGCTCAACAATGGACATTGTTAGACGTTCAAAGAGCAGAGATTTGTTAGACCATCATCACCAACGTCCTGTACGATATGGTATCCAGAATAATACTACTAATAATACGAAACTACCCAGGCGGGGTCGAGGTGCGTCTTATAATCAGAAAAATAAAGTCGCTGCAAATGTAAATACGGGATCTACGTACGAACGCTTCCACTGCCGTTTTGTAGCCGCCTCTAAAATGTAACCAAAATATCTATTGAAGAAAACACATTTTGCAACAGTTTTTTTTAAATCTCGTGGTTGTTTACGTTGTCTTCGCTCGTGTTTGTTCATCGTGTTTGTTTAGATTGTATGTTTACCTCGTTGCTTATCTCCTGTTTGTTTGTCGTGCTTATTTTATTGGCTGTTTACCTCTTTGTTTATCTCTTGTTTGTTTATCTCGTGTTTGTTCATGTTGTATTTGTTTACCACCTGCGGCACAGAGAGCCGCGAGCGGTTCGTAATGGCGAGGTCAAATGGTTGCAAACTTTGACTCGACCCATCATCACTCCGGGAGGTGGTTGCTAAAACGACGACCACTTTGTGAAGACGTCAACAGTGGTTGTTCTAGTTTGTGCACACCCGCTCCCATCCCTGCGCCATAACAATGTGGAATTGTACTGCTTCGTATCGATGCTGGTTTGTCACGGCTCGATGCATTATGAGGCTTGCTCTTTCGGCATGGCCGTGTCGAGCGCTCCTCCTCTCTCCCTTAGTCCCGAGCTCAGCTCGTGCTCACGGCCAATAAACACCGGCAGCGAGTATTTGAACCGCTCCAGGGCCACCTCGTATGTCGACTCAGCCGCGGATGAGTACCTTGGTGCGGTGCGCTACACATCAGTACTGGGCAGACAAATATCGGGAGTCGAGTGAGGTTTGCTGGCGACCCACCCCCTCCTCTGCCCTGCCCGACTTCACAGGTGCCGCTCGCTAACGGCATTTGCCCCAAACAGTCTGTTGAAGGGATGTTTGTATTTCCGCGTGCAAGGTAATCCAGATGCCTGGTGGCCCCCCTTTTTTAAAAATTATTTTTAACTTTTGAAAAATGTGGATACCTATGGGTGTGTAAAGTAAGCAATTTATGCGTGCACATAGACACTTTATTCATGCTCATCACTGTGAAATGCATCAGCGTCCTTGTGAAGGCTCCGGTAAGTCTGTGCGTGAAGCATGCGTTGTCGTTGCATCGGACGAGTTAACAACACGCGTCTTGCGAGCAAGGTAACGCAACGTTGCTGGGTCCACTCGAGCAAATGCGGTGCCACGGTGGCGCAGGGAGTAGCGCTGCTGCCTCACAACAAGAAGGACCCGAGTTCGATTCCCAGCTCGGGTGCCTCTCTGTGTGTTGTTTGCGTGTTCTCTCCCCTTGTCCGCGTCGGTTTTCTCTGGGTGCTCCGGTTTCCTCCCCACCGTCCAAAGACACGCCGCTGCCTAGGTTAATTGGCTCATCTCATCTCATTATCTGAAACCGCTTAATCCTATATAGGGTCACGGTGAAGCCGGAGCCTATCCCGGAAACACAGGGCGTAAGGCAGGAATACACCCGACGACGGGACGCCGGTCCATCGCCGGGCATTGCGGGACAATTTTAGTCTGCGAGCCAATCAACCTATCCAGGAGCATGCTTTTGGACTGTGGGAGGAAACCGGAGTACCCGGCGAAAACCCACGCGGACACGGGGAGAGCATGCAAACTCCACACAGAAAGGCACCCGAGCCGAGAGATTCGAACCCGGGACCTTCTTGCTGTGAGGCGTCAGCGCTAACCACTGGGCCACCGCGCCGCCCGGAGTATAATCGGCTTTGGTCAATCCACTGTTGGATGAAGGCCTCCCCAAGCCTCCACCTCCGCTGCCTCCTGTCGCCATCCTACGATGTAACGATCCACAGGGCACCTCCACGTGAACGCTCCATCTCCCCGCTGCACGTGCTCCCAACCAATGGTATTTGATCGTGAGCATTGCACGAAGAACGAGGTACTGGCTGCACGTTGGTGTGTGTTGACATACAGGGTGGTCCAGAAGTCTTGTGACCCCTATTTAATAGACCTATTTATTTATTTCAGATTAATATAAGTGTGGACCGGGATAGGCTCCGGCCCCCTGCCACACAGTCCAGGATTAAGCGGGTATTAATAATGATGTAATAAAGTTTACAAATACTTTTTGTTTCATATTGCTTACATTGCATGACGCACACATTGGTACACAAACATTTTTTTAGGGAATTATAATGGGCTATGGGTACTTTTTTGCCAGTATATTTACCGTATCTGGCGATTATCGCCAGATACGGTAAAACCTATTGTAATTTTATAATTATAATGGGGTTGCAAGACATTTAGCCCACCCTATATTCCATATACACAGGGTCATCAAGAATAGACGTTTTCCGGACCTTTGGACCTGTGCTCAGCAATTGCGATAAATTTTAAGAACAGATGTAATGTTGTAGGTTTTCACGGCTCGATGCATGACGATTGCTTCGAAAAGCCGCTCTCTCGGGACAGCCGCGTCGATCGCTCCCTCTCCCTCCGATGGATCGCTGCCTCTCCCTCCATCGGAAGGAGAGGGCGCGATCGACTCGGCTGTCCCGAGAGAGAAGCTTATCGAAGCAATCATCACATTCAAGTACAGTTAACTATACAAGGTACGTAGCGAATTACATATAATTGCGGTTATGTGAGTGCATTTACAAAAGTACAAGATTGACGAAGCGCTATATTTTCTTTATATATTTATACAATATGCGCAAGACTACTATACCGGCACGCATGGTCACGAACAACTCTGCTGTAGCTGGAATAACTTATATTTCGAGACGCATTGCACTCACGGTGATTGATTTGTTGTCACTCAGAATCCCGTGTAAAGTTGGGAGTCTATCACCGGTGTGTTCAGGAATAATCCACGCACGGCCTGAGCGATTGAACAACGGAGAAGTCACGGCCGCCGTGGGAGAGATTCGCCGATGAAATGATCGGCAGAGATCCGAAAATGTAATCGGAAGCGCGAGGGCACTCCCGCATGAAACCTCCCCCTGTTCCTCGATGTTGCCATATGAGCAGCGCTGCTGTTGATGTTTAAGAGGACGCGTGCGCTCACAAGCTATGAGCGCCCGTTGTCGATGGCTCTTGCGCGTAAAGCAAGCGACATCGCCTCGCTCTCACACGGAGGTGAGATTCAAAGAAGCTCATCGCAAACATTGCGCGGAGTGGAGAACCACGGGCCTTGAGGATCTCTCAAGGGAATCAATTATCGTTCAGAACAAAAAAACAGCCACGGCTAAACGAATATCGAATAAGCAGACATTTCGAGCAACGGACCCCTTTCAGACCAATGTCTTTACGAGGGTAAGTTGAAAATTAATGATTTCAATCAAAATGTTAGAAAAATGTGTGGCAATTCTTTGACAATAAAACACGTTTGCATCAAAGAGGCTTTATATTTTTAAACAGATATTTTGTGCTAGGTTCTTCGTGCAGCTAGCGAACGTTAACTCTTTTAAACCAAATAAATGCGCCGATGTCTCCACTAAAGGTAAATACAAAGATACCCCGTCTAGCCTCTACGGTCTGGTGGGGCAAGTGCAGTTAGCGAGCACACAATGAAGGGCCGGCAGGGCACACGAGGGAGCGGGAGGTAGGGGGGTGCGGGGGCGACCAGCATCACACCCGGCCGCCTTTGTCTCCCTGATGCCTGCACCATCACCGACACTTCCAAACAATGAGGGCAAATTGCCAAGTCGCTGCGGCGCGGTTCAGCCGTTTCTGCTGCGGAGAGCATCTGTCCCTGAACGTGAGAGTGGTCCAGATGTCTTGTGATCCCCACCGTCTAATTCTCGAACTCGATATTTTAACACCCCCATGTGTGCGCAACACAACGTAAGCAATGTGCAAATGACATGTGTGAGCTTTATTGATTTTGATGCGGATAAGTAAGGGCTATTTGCAAGAGAGCTCAAAGAGCACGTGAGGCACACAGTCGCGATATAAATCAATGTGGGTCACAATACATCTGGACCACGATGCAGATCATCTCTGTTGATCTAACAAAAGCTCCTGTTGTCGATCCACTGCTGGATGAAGGCCTGCTCATACCGTCTCTCTTGTGGGAGGAAGGGTGGGGAGGGGATGTTTGACCATACTTCACCACGCTGGTCGGTACGCGTTAGTGAAGGACGGGGCAGCGTGCCAGGCGCGACTGGCTCTGACATTAATCGCCGCTGACGTTAGCCGTGGCCCGGAATCGAACTCATGTCGGCCGGATAAGCGGCAATGTTTGCCTATGAAGGCTGGCACGGCACAGGAGGGCGTGGGTGGCCAACACCACGCCCACCTGCCTGTGTCTCTCCAGTGCTGTTGTTTTACAAACCGCGCCAAGCACGCTTACACAACACAAAGATCCCCGTGTAGCTCGGTCAGACTTTAGGGTCAAGTGCTGTTAGCGAGCACCTATGCAGGTCAAGACGACACACGAGGAGGCGGGTGACCAGCACTACGCCCGGCCGCCTTTGTCTCCCTTGTGGCAACGATTACACATCGTGTCAGGTACTCATTTGAGGCCGTGTCGACCTCGGGGGAGGCTCAGAGCTGGTGCAAATGATAGTCACTGGTGTTGGCAGTGAACTGGATTGAAACTCGGGTTCGTAGCGCCTCCGCTTAAGCGCCGGGCGACCGCTTCCCAAATGCGCGCAGATTCACGCGCTCAGAGATTGACACAAGACGCGCGCACCCGTCCATCAATACGGCGCGCGCGGGTGATGATGTGAGCCGCGCGTGTGATGATGTGAGCCGCGCATGTGATGATGTGAGCCGCGCGTGTGATGATGTGAGCCGCGCGTGTGATGATGTGAGCCGCGCGTGTGATGATGTGAGCCGCGCGTGTGATGTGAGCCGCGTGTGATGATGTGAGCCGCGCGTGTGATGATGTGAGACGCGCGGGTGATGATGTGAGCCGCGCGTGTGTGATGATGTGAGCCGCGCGTGTGATGATGTGAGCCGCGCGTGTGATGATGTGAGCCGCGCGTGTGATGGTGTGAGCCGCGCGTGTGATGATGTGAGCCGCGCGTGTGTCGAGGAGGAGGCTCGTTAGGGACGCTGCCGCGTAGTGTTAGAGGCAGTCGCTCTCCGGTAAACAACAGAGGGCGGAGATGCGACGCTCACAACAACAAGCAGAGCGT
>JAZEWT010000004.1:21527492-21548649 GCA_036362905.1 Mordacia mordax
GACGTCTTTCTCCTAGCGATCCCTCTCCGTCTGACCCCCCGATCTCCCTGCTCCCACCGACTCCCTTCCTTATATCCCCCGCCCCGCCCCTTCTCGCACTTTCCAGAACCTTCCAGCGCCTTCCAAAATAACATCACCCCCTCGTAAATACCAGGCGCCACGTGTCTAGTTGCGTTCAGGTCACGAGACACCGCGGGACAACAACAGGAAGGCTGGGGCTTTTGGGGCACTGTGTGCCCGAAAAGCCCCAACTCCACACAGTTATTATTGTCCCACATGGCGGGCAGAGATATCTGCAGGGTCGAGGGAGCGCTCCCCTCGGTCACCGCGTGCAGCAGAAGTGTCGGCAAGAGCGTTGACTCCTCGACACCGCCCCCCACTCCCCGCTGCGCACGCAGGACGACCCGTTCTCAGCACTGGACGTGCACCTGAGCGACCACCTTATGCAAGAAGGGATCCTCAAGCTGTTGTGCGATGACAAACGCACTGTGGTGCTTGTCACGCACAAGCTGCAGTACCTGCCGCATGCCGACTGGGTAGGTGTCTGTGTCCGTGTGTCTCATAGAGTTGCCTCCTTGGAGGCAGGAAATCCGGCTATATCTTGCGGTAAAATGAATAAGGCAGAGAAGATTGTACATGTAACTGGAAAGAACCCAGACTTTGAACGACTTGTTTTGTGAAACTTATGATTTCCCAGAATAGCTGCTTCCTTAAAAAGGAGAACAATCCCAGGAAAAACAGAATAGGTGGCAACCCTAGTGTTACGGCGTAGCGGTGACGTCTATCCCACATTACTCAGCAGAGTTTCCCACTCGGGGGGAGGGGTGCAGGTATGACCCGTAGGGGGCTGTATGTAGTCAGCAGAATTGGGGGGGGGGGTGAAGGGGGGCAGGAAGAGATGAAAGTGTGATGGAGTGGCCTGCACTCGATTTACACTCCCCAGCACCACTACAAGTTGGTTGTGGGTTTCTCACATACAAAGTGCGTTGTTTGAAACAGAACACTTCCCTTAAAATGTAGCGTGGCTTTTTTGTGGAAACATTTAATATTTTGCAGCTATTTAATGTTGATGTTGGTTAAAACGGCCCATACCCAGGTTGATCCATATTCGCTGGTTACACCAACTTGTAGAGGTATTGGAGAATACCTTTATGGCCAGATGCCCGTTCTCCCACCAGCCTCCTTTAGTCGGAGAGTCTTTGGATTGTTAGTTGTGTGGAACCTCCTTCCAGACGTGTTCAGCAAGGGAGACATGAACAGGAGCGATGCAGTCCATTTAACAGAGCTCTGGGGCTCATTGGAACATTAAAAGCCCTCCACCACGATAAGGTTACAATCCAACGTTGGGGGTGGGGGGGTTTCATTTGTTTAAAATCAACAAATGACAAGGTAATCACTCTAATGTAAAATTTCACATGCCTTGTTATTTGTTCATTCCCGGCCCCCATTCTATGACTTTGCAGATAATCGCCATGAAGGATGGAACTGTGCTGAGGGAGGGAACTCTTAAGGACATCCAGAACAATGACCCCGAGTTGTATGAGCACTGGAAGACACTCATGAACCGGCAGGACCAGGAGTTTGAGAAGGTTTCCTTCATGTGCTCATTCAGAAAGCACATCCCACCTAATCCTCCAGCATGCTCGTGGGGCCTTCCAACACTTTTACTGCTGAAAAACCTTGCTTAACTAAACCCTTAATAAGACAACTTTTGCACCGCCAAGTCACACACAGTCATCTTTTTTTGTTCTCCTTCAACTGAACACCAGGGATGTGTCTCTCAACCCAGACATTATTATCCTTTTTTATCAAAAACAGAAGCTAAACCACAGAAGTGTCCAGACTTGTGTCATTAATAAGCCAGGCCTAAACACGCGTGACCATAGAGTTTGACGGAAATCCATTTTGTGCCGCATCTGCTGCAGGAAACGATATCGGAGAGCAAGACAGTGCTGGAACGCAAGAACCTCCGCCGCGCCATGTACTCGCGTGAGGCCCAGCTGAAAACCCAGCAGGATGAGGAGGCGGAAGGTGCAGCACTCACTTTGAGGCTGCTCACTCTCGGACACTTTTTGTGATGTGCACCATGTGGAACGTTGCGAGTAATTTCTGACACCCTGTGTGGTGGTGCGCCTCATGTTATGTCCAATATCCCCGCCCGCAGAAGAGGAACTTGAGAGCGATGACGAGGACGACGTCTCTTCCGTGTTCCGCCAGCGTGCCAAGCTGCCGTGGGGCGCATTCCTGCGCTACCTCACGTCGGGTGGTGCCCCGCTGTTGCTGCTGCTCGTCCTCTCCCAGCTGCTGAAGCACTCGGCCATGGTGGCCATCGACTTCTGGCTCTCTGAGTGGACGTCCGACGCCTACAACTGCACAGGCGCAGCACTGCAGCCCAACTGCAGCCATGGCAATGGCACCCTGGTGGCAGTACGCACGACTCTCTTAGAGGAGCACTAATCCCATGAAAGAAACGCATGGTTCTCGTAGCTGCCCATGCAGGCAACCTGCTCTGAGCTGTCCCACACCCGTTTCGAACTAAATATAAAGAAGCACTTTAAGATTATGTTCAACCATGTCATTATGGCATGATGATTTTAACCTAACGTCCGTGCGTGACTCAACACGGGGGCTAGGGCACTTTTCTTGATTTTAAATCTTAAGTTTTAAATCGTTAACGAGCATCCCGCACTTCCTTTTGATGTGACCGTCAGTCTGTCTCTCCAGGCAGCCAGAAAAAAAAAAGTTTAATCTGATATAAAGCCCTGCCCAGTCTGTCCCTTTCTCCACTGTGGGTGTGATGGTGATTGTTAGTAATGAGGATTGAGAGAGAGTGTGATAGAGATTGTGATTGGGAGTGATGGGTATTCTGATTGAGTGCAACGGCGATGGTGACGGAGTGTGACAATGATGATTCTGGCCAACCCCTGCACTGCACCAGCATATTTATTATCTCTCTCTGACCCTGCTGCGTGGCATGCAGCTGCATGGCTGCCGTGTCCTCTGCATCTACCCCATGGTGTTTGGGGTGCTCTGCTGCTCCGGCATCGCACTCTGCTTCATCACGTCTCTCACCGTGGAGTGGACCGGCCTCAAAACAGCCAGAAACGTGCACAACAACATGCTCAAGAGGATTGTGTTAGCACCCATGAGGTACCGTATCTGACGCTGGCGATGTGCGAGGGGTGTTGGTTGAGATGTCTGAGCTAGGCCTTTACAGGTGGCCTCAGAATGTTTGTGGTGTTTAATAAAGATGGGCCCTAAGGTGGTGACCATCAGTCTTACACCTGGTGAAGGCTTCCTCTAACCATACCCCTATGAGTATATTCATGAGACTGGCCCCTGGGTGGCGTAGTGGCGCAGTGATAAATCCTAATGATGCACGGCAGGAAGTGGGTTCGTAATTCCTAATGCGGGCACCTATCTCTATGGTGTTTGTATGTTCTCCCTCTGCTCTGCATGGGTTTCCTGCGGGTGCTCCAGTTTCCTCCTATAGATAATACATAATACAAAGTAACTTGTATTGGCCAAACATCCCAATGTTAAAAGATCACCTAAAAATTTCTCATTTGGAATGAAATATAAGCAATAATGCCCTCTCGTGCAAAAAAACTTGACAAGATCCTCCTGAAAAGCGTCTTGAGACTCAGTGAGGCTTTTCTTGGTTAACAAGCCGAGTAATAATGATAGGAGTTATGGGAAATTAAACCTTACATGCTCTAAAACTTCTTTGAGAAATAAGGTGGTTATTTAACCCCCGTAGGAGCGTAGCTCTGGTAGAATGGCCTTGGCAGTAACAAGATTATGCTTGCTTGTGAAGACCATGGAAGGAGACGTGAATGGAAGTAATATGAGAAGATGATCCCACCTAGGAATTTCTCCAAGACAAGGGAGGTTTGAGATAGGATGGAAATGTTCAGGGTTGCTTGATTCTAATGTGGGTTTTATTTTCTGGTTGGAGTGACAGCAAGCAGCAGCAACAGCAGTGGTGTTGAGAGCTCAAATAACAGTATTGGATGGGTGGAGAGTGTTGGCAGTTTATTAACAGGAAAGTGCCTCTGGGTGTGAGTTATGTCTGTTTTTGTCTGACTTCAGGTATTTTGACACGACTCCTTTGGGACACATCCTCAACCGATTTTCAGCCGACACAAATATCATGGACCAGGTAGCTACTTTGTGAGACAGACAATCTTCCATATTCTGTCCTGCACTCAGTCATCACAGTGATAGTCTTCACTGTCATTCAGATGATTATAAGCACAACTAGAAGAAGGACTCCCCGTTCATGTTGTAGTTCTGTGCCGCTTGCAGCTCACCTTGACAACACTTCCTCCATCCCCCTTCAACCTCCTACGGCACCTGCTCACGGTTTGCTCTCGAATGTTGTTGTTTTTCCTCCCAGCTGCTGGTCCATCGCCACTTGTCGTCGATTGTTTGTTGTCCTGAATGTTTGATAATTGCCTCTCAAAGCTGTTCTTTCAGGATAACCGTGTCGAGCGCTCCCCCTTTACCTCATGCGTTCTGTTGACTTACATCATGACTACGCATCATTACAAAACCTATATCACTACCTTTAAATGTTGTTATTATAATTTATTAATTAATATGAAAGTGTGAATGCATTTCTCCTGTATTCTGTTGCTCAAATGACTAAAAGCATTTATACAGCAATTAATTTTCCTCAATAAACAATTGTACTACATGAGGCAGTTTTACTTCGAGGCAAATTTACCTCCTCATGTAGAAAGTAGCCTGTGATCTGACCTAACTTCTGATGTTAAGTCTAAAAATGACATGTGCCTAATATTGTCGCTTTAAGTTGAATAAATGTGAGTATACATTATATTGCATGGGCGAGCCCATGGAATTTGACGTATGCCTCTATAAGGGACACACAGAACGATCATTATGCTACTAGCACGCTGGTACATAGTCTCATCGATAGAGTGGCACAAATGGACAGAGAAACTCACGCGCCAATCACTGTTACGCAAAAATCCCTTGCAGCAAATCCCGACAACGCTGGAGTCGCTGATGCGCTCTGCGCTGCTGTGCCTGTCTGCGCTTGGGATAATCTCATACGTGACACCCGTCTTCCTCATCGCCCTCGTGCCACTCGCCATTGTCTACTACTTCATCCAGAAGTACTTCCGCGTGGCCTCCAGGTGCGAACATCGACCGCCGTCTGGTGATTGGCATTGTGAAAGCCAACCATTGTGTGGTAGACATTCCCACTGAGAGACGAGGCTCAGTCCAAGAGGAGAAAGCTTTCCCCTTCTCTCGTCTATGTCCACAAACTGTAGCTGTTTTAATCATTGTAATAGTTGTTTAAGAGGGTGTGGTAACTGTTAAGGAGCCTTGACATATCCAAGGAATAGTTATAATTAACCTGCATATTACTCTTTGAGTTGTCCTCATTTGCACTCTTACCATAGATTCACGTCGATTCCTTCTCTCGTCTGTAACATGCTGCTCTTCTGCATTCATAAAGAAGCTTCGTCCATTATTCTCCTCTGGATGTGGGTTGTTCCACTGTATCTGGATGCCCTCTTAATGTGCAGCCACAATTAGATGCTTTATGAATTTGCTGTGGGAGGTGGTCATAGAGAAGGCTTCATCATCGTGGCCCAGAGAGCTCTCCTCTCTGCTATGAAGAAAGCCCATTGATAAAAAAAAGTTGCAATAGGGTTTTTCTTTGTTGAGCAGCATTATTGATGAACGCGTTCAGTTTTTGTCATTTGTTCTGTTTATCATATGAACTAGACCTCCGCCAGTAATTATGTACATTCTGTGAAACACATGTGTATCACCGTTTAGGGACCTGCAGGAGCTGGATGACAGCACCCAGCTTCCACTGTTCTCACATTTCTCTGAAACCGTTGAGGGCATCACCACCATCCGAGCCTTCAGGTATTCTGCGTTGCTCCTCTGTCAATACATCCTGCACCTGGGTTCGTTACTAATCACGTGAAACCTTGGGAATGGGATAGCGAAGCAGAATGGGAGTGAAGAGAGGGATAGGATGAAGGGAGGTGAATAGGGAGGGAGACCACAACCTGCAATTTATCGTCATTTACACGTTGGAAGTTACATCTGTCAGCCTATATTTAGGGATGGCTCCAGTCTGGTTTCCTGACCAATGCAAGCAAGGCCCAGCTGTGAAACTAGTAATGGAGACAGCTAGGAGAGTAGAGAGATGTGAGCAGCACAAAGATGAGAGCATGTATATTATTTAGTAGTCTTTAGTGGTTGGGTGAGGTAGAGATATATGGCATGTAAAAATAAGGGGTACATTCCGGTATGCTGTAGCAGTAAGAAAGTTGCCAAAAGATTCCGTAGAGTACAAGTGTGAAGAGGGTTGCAATACGACCATACCGGCAGGAAATTTAAGTTACTTTCAACCTTGCACAAAGTGTTGTTTATATTTTGTGCTTGGGTCCCACAGCTCAGACGGCCCCTTAATGTTTACTTTGAACACAACAACTAGAAAGTTCAGTCCGAATACGATTCAAGTCACTGTAGTGTGAGGTGCGATCTCAAACCAAGCGTCAATCACCATCAGTGATGAAGGAGCACTGCCTAATAGATCAACTGTATCACAGGTGTGTGCCACCACAGACGCACCATAACCATCACGGCCTGTCTAATTATATCTCCACTGTGTGTATCCCACGCTTGTTCTCACACGGTGCAGACACGAGGTTCGCTTCCGCCAGCGGCTGCTGGAGCTTACAGATGCCAACAACATCTCGTACCTCTTCTTATCAGCTGCCAACCGCTGGCTGGAGGTGCGGCTGGTAAGTAGGCTACAGTGCTCTGGCCAGTGATGGCATATAGTCAGCAGCGTGGGCATGTGGTGAGGTTGAGGGCTGGTGGTGGATCTGGGAAACAGGGGGCTGTCAAGTGGCCTGCAGGTGTAACTGGCTTTCGAGGTGCATTCATTCCCTGATGGAGGTTTTAACTGCTGGCAGGTACACATAAATCACAGTGAACAAACAAAATCATATATAAGATTACAACAGGTTTTACCGTATCTGGCGATTATGCAGTTGTTAAGATCCCAAACACCAAAATAGACACATTTCACAATGTGTCCAGTTTGTAAAAGCCACACGTACCAGTGGCAAAATATGCAAACAGGTAGCTTTGATAACCTATGCATTATCCTTCAAACTGACCGGCCCACACCAGGCATGGCTTCCTTTTGAGCCTATTTGCCGGTTTCAGCCGTTACCAAAAGGCAGTCAGCTCAGGACAATGCAGTATCATTGCTTTATAGCTTAGGTGGGGCTGTTAACGCTATGGGTACTTTTTGCCAGTATACATATATAAGAGTAGGACAGGTTTTACCGTATCTGGCGATTATGAAGGTGTTAAGATTTTAACACCTGTCGAAGCAAGTCATTCTTGATGCATGAGACACAACCAAAGAGAAAATACCCATCATGAAGCTTTCATCATACGCTGTCTGGGGCAGCAGGGTGGTGCAGTGGTAACATCTGTGCCTCACAGAAAGTCCTGTCTGAGGCAGTTTGATTCCCACCTCTGGCACCTTCCTCTATCTCGTTTGTGTTTTCTGTCCCTCTTTTGCGTGGGTTTTCTCCAGTTTCCTCTGACAAAAAAACACCGGTTAATTAACTTTTATGATATCATAATAAGAAGGAAAGAAAGAAGCAGTGTCTGGAGGGTTGGCGCCTGCTGACTGCCTGGCTGACCCCCCCCTCCCCGTGCAGTTTTCTCGCACCTACGTATCTGTTTCTGATCCATGGCCAAATGTGGAATTTTTGTGCCTTATAAATGGAATCACTATACCATTGTTATTCCACCTTTGCTGAGTTAGGATGTGGCTAACAGGTCACAGCACAGCATGTGTTCTGCTGACCTATGCATGTGGTGTCATTCACTCATGAATCTGGGGGGGGGTTGGGTTCTGTGTGAAGAATAATCATTTGATGAATTCTCAGAACATCTTAACGTCGGCTCCTGATAGATTGTTGATAGTCTGTGAAGCTTTTGTGGCAAAGCGAGGGACGGGGTTCATTGTACAGTGGTGATTGCACAGAGGGGGTTTTTGCACCGAGTGTGCAGTCATACTGAGTCTGTCCTTTGTTTGTACAGGACTACATCGGGGCGTGCATCGTGCTGATCGCATCCGTGGCCTCCATCAGCAACTCGTGGAACAACACGCTGTCATCGGCACGCGTGGGCCTGTGCCTCACCTACGCGCTTATGGTGAGGCCTAGAACACTCTGTGCCCTGAGATGAGCACGAAGCACAATTTCCCCCAAACACTGTTCTAGGAGGCTGTAAGAGGGAGGTGAATGTATGCGTCGCTTTAGTATGTCAGGTGTGTGATTGGCTGTGGGAACCATTGTTGGAAAAGAGATGTGAGCCTGAATGTAAAGCCAGCGAAGGGTGCTTGAACTAGGATTGCGTTCAGAGAGCTGGATGCTAAGGAAACAGCTCTCAAAGCAGCTGTCAGTATTGGAACACAGGTGTATTAAGAGGGATGCTGGGAATTCTGCAGCAAGACAGAAGCGTGATGCAAAGGTCCATAAACATATGTAATACATATGCTTATGGAATACAGTTGGTCTGAGTGGGACATGTGCATCATTGGGGAAGGGCCAATTACCAAGACAAACATTGATATGATCTATTTATGAATCTGGTGATCAAGGGGAAAACCTAAAACTAAATCATGGGATGCTGTGATGAAAGTTGCTCTGTCCGAGGTTGCGTGTCTACTGTGCATTAGTTGAGGTATCTGACAGGGGTATAAATTGTCCGCGAGGTGCAATGATGCCAGCAGCGTTGACCACGATGACAGCCTGAGGAGCTGTAAAACCTGCACACAGTTAAGCACTCAACGGTTTAGAGAAGAGTGCTGTTTATTTTTCAAGGCACGTGTTTATGTGTCAGTGGCATCATTAGTTAACATGCAGCTTTCGGCAATATAATACTGAGAATGTACGTGGTGGTGATGAATGCATGTATGTTTATATTAGTGGGATCACAAGTGGGAGCGGTTGCTCAATGGTTAGTGCGCTGGGCTACAAACCTGCCAATCCTGCTCAAACCAGTAACAATTTAATGAACTGTTCCTGGACGTCCCCTAGGTCAACTCAGCCTCAAATGGGTACCTAGTGCAGTAAGCAAACATTGCCACTAGGGAGACAAAGGCGACCAGGCATGATGCAGGCCACCCATACCCTCGTGTTCCATGTTGGCCTTCATAGGTGATCACTACTGATACTTGAATCTAAAGTTTGTTAAATGCTTTGTATTTTTGGGATCACACAGTAGTGTGACACAATGCAGCACACTTTGTATTTACTTTATGTCTAAGGATAATTGCATCTCAAGACGCTGTACATTGTGATTTTGTGATCAATTTGGATTTCACCATTGCACCCATCTCTGACTTTTTACCAAATTTTGCCATTACCTGTAAGTCTGCTGGTCAAACGTCTGATATGTTCAAATCTACATTAATAGTTATGCAACTATTTCATCATTTATTTTTCCAAGATTTGAACCTTGCTTACTATTATACATATCAAGCTTACCTTATTTTTGAACAATCCTTCCCTGAAAATAAAACAAATATGCATTCATCCAGAATAAATAACGTCAAACATGCAGTAATTAACAGAGAACAACCTACCACTGTATGTGCTATATTATGTCATATGGGTCCACAAAGTTGTTGAAATAAGTTCTCATCTCATCTCATTGTCTGAAACCGCTTAGTCCTATACAGGGTCATGGTGAGCCGGAGCCTATCCCGGCAGACACAGGGCGCAAGGCAAGGATACACCGACGATGGGACGCCAGTCCATCGCCGGGCACTGCGGGGCAATTTGGCCTGCGAGCCAATTAACCTATGCAGCAGCATGCTTTTTGGACTGTGGGAGGAAACCGGAGTGCCCGGTGAAAACCCACGCGGACACGGGGAGAGCATGCAAACTCCACACAGAAAGGCACCCGAGCCGAGAGATTCGAACCCGGGACCTTCTTGCTGTGAGGCGACAGCGCTAACCACTGGGTCACCGTGCCGCCCGTTGAAATAAGTTGTATCAGCTAAATACAATTTGGTTTTCTCATCACAAAACCAGGGGGATGTGTGTAGCTGATGTTCAAGACTGAAATATGTTTACATCACTGACTGAACATGGTGAAATAAGTCTGTTCACCCTGATTTCCACGTGCTGGGCTGTGATGCAGGTGTCAAACTACTTGAACTGGGTTGTGCGGAACCTGGCCGACATTGAGGTACAGATGGGAGCCATAAAGCGAGTGAACAATCTGCTGCAGATCGAGACGGAATCCTACGATGGGCTGCTGTGTGAGTGACGCACGGCCCTGTTCCGGAATCTCACCAGAACTCTTACGGGGTGGTTAGCGAGGGCAGTCCAGTGGGGAGCGGAAGCTCAGCAGTTAGCGCGCTAGGCTACAAGCCCAGTGACACAAGTATGATTCCCGCTCATGGCCAACATAAGTGATGATTTTCTATACCGGTCCTGAGCCTCCCCAAGGTCAACTCAGCCTCAAATGAGCACATACTGCATTGTATAAACATTACCACTAAAGAGACAAAGGCAATCAAACGTGGTGCGGGGTCACCCACCCCCTCGTGTGCCATGTGGGCCTTCACAGGTGCAGTGGACGCTACAGTCTTTTAAGGCTACAGAAGGGATCTTTGTCTTTGTACAAGCAGTCCCTGCCTAATAAAAGTCCAACTTATGACCCCTAATACTTTCAAATGGCCTCTCATTAGATAGTACTAATTGGTTGGATCTCGCACGTGATTGCCGCTCTTAAAGCATGGCTGACTCTGCCCCACTGGGTCATTCTCTTTTCGAATGAATACTACTAATAATAATTACACTTCTGAAGCGCTTTTTACCCAAAGGTCAAAGAGCGCTGCACAAAGCTGCGAGAGAACAACGTGTCAGCAACAACAGCGACATCTCATCTCATCTCATTATCTGAAACCGCTTAATCCTATATAGGGTCACGGTGAAGCCGGAGCGTCTCCCGGAAACACAGGGCGTAAGGCAGGAATACACCCGACGATGGGACACCGGTCCATCGCCGGGCATTGCGGGACAATTTTAGTCTGCGAGCCAATCAACCTATAAGAACAGAAAATCAGCAACAATAACTTTTTGGGGGGGTTTTTTATACAAATTCCTTCGATATTGCAAATAATAACGATGACAATAATACAATTTGTAACGCGCTGCACAATTGACTATGCCTGGTGGTCATGAATGAGACACGAATACGGAGGTATAGTGAGTAAACCGGAGATTGAGGGAGTCAGCCAGGTGGTCAGCCAGTGCCAACCAGCTAGACACTACTCCTTTATAGTATGATGTTATTGGCCAATTAATGAGTGTTTTTTTGTTGTGGGAGAAAACCAGAGAACGCGGAGAATAACCACGCAGAATAGAGAGAGAACACACATTCTGTACAGAAAGACGCCTGAGGCAGGAGTCGAGTTGCCTGAGGCTGGACTTTTTTTCTATGAGGCTCAGGTGTTACTACTGCGCCATCAGGCTAACTAATTCGAATAATGTACACACGATTTGTAGATTGAATTGAATTCATTACACAACCCCTCGACTCCACGGCCTTTTGGTTATGATTAATGTCCTTTATCACCACTGTGGCTGACGTCACTTCGTCTTCAGTCGGTGCGGGTGAGGCGTGCATCTTGCTGCTCCCTCGTGTACGTGCAATGAGGATGGGAGCGTGACGAGGGCAATAGTGGAACAAGAGCGCGTGCCGTGTCGCATTCAGCCCCGGCGCAGGTGCCCGACAACTGGCCGCAATCGGGCGAGATCAAGATCGAGGAGCTGTCCGTGCGCTACGACAGCTCCCTGAAACCTGTGCTGAAGCACGTCAATGCCCACATTGAGCCCAGCCAGAAGGTGAGCCCGCACTCACCCACACCTGACACAACTGCCTGAAGCACGCAAGCCTGGCGTAGACGCACACACGCCTGGCATGCACATACACATGCACGCCTGGCACGTGCGCACACCTGGCGTGCACAGCTGGCACGTAAGCACGCTTAATACGCACGTACACCTTGCACACACGCACGTATGCCTGGGTATGCATGCACATACGTGACTTGTAAGTAATACATATTTATTCAATTCGAAGGCTTTCGTGGCCAATGTTATCAATAGATTCAATTTTTTGGGTTAGGTCACGTAAATATTTTTGTCGTAAACCCTCCATCACCCGACAGCAGTCAATCGGTAAAGTATGTCAAGATTAATAAAACATGCCAATTCTTCACTATCTCAGCACACAGGTTTTGTTGAACAGCATATTCACAGCATTTATAAATGAAATGCTACGTTTCGCTGATAATTACAATCAACCTCATCAGGCAACCCGTACCTACTTGATACGGGTTTGCTGAAGGATAAAAAGAGTAACCGTTTCGATCTCCTTATATGGGGAGGCTGTAACGTCATCACAGCATGGACGAGCATGCATTCACTCTTTACTAGGATCCGAGGGGGGGTTTGGGGGGTGTGGCAACAATTACAGAGGTTTTAAAAGCTTGGTTAATTATATTAGATTAGTCAGTTTCTCTATAAATGCATATATTATTATTATTTAGACTCCAATGTTGAACCCTCCCACAGACTCTAATGTTAAATCTTCCCAGAGACTCCCATGTTAAAATCCTCCCATAGACTTAAACGTTAAATCCTCCCACAGACTCCAATGTTAAAACCTCCCACAGGCTCCAGTGTTAAATCCTCCCATAGAAATCAGTGTTAAATTCTCCTATAGACTCCAAAGCCTCCGATAGAATCCTATGTTAAATCGCGTCTCTCGACTCACTCGTTCCGCAAGGCTCTCAAGTCCTCCGCCCAGGACTGCCAATGCGGCTCACCGTCGTCGCGCCGGGATGACGGCTCGCTGCCGACCTGCGCGCCCGCTCGAGAACGCTCATTCCCTCCGTCGTCGGAAAGGAGAGAGAAGGAGCGATCGACGCAGCTATCCCAAAAGAGTAGCTTTTTGAAGCAATCATCATGCATCGAGCCGTGAAAACCTACATCAGTACAATAATACAAAGCTGAATATGTCGAGTCCCCTAAAACCAGGGAAGCAAACATTTTAATTTTTTTTCACTTTTCGATATAGGCCAAAAAATGTTTTGTATCTGGAGGTTTTCAACTGTGATTCAAAATGTAGCATCTTATTTTCTATACGCGAAATGTGGTCGTGCCTTTTATAAGCTTGTAAGCCTCAAGAGAGAAGAATATGCCTAGTGTATGGCTACTGTATAATTTACATCGTAACTGAAGAACCCCGCTACTACGACTGTAAATGTCCACCCAGGTGGGAATCTGTGGACGCACGGGGAGTGGAAAATCCTCACTGTCCCTGGCCTTCTTCAGAATGGTCGACACATTTGAAGGTGAGCAATACAAATATTCATATTGCAATGTTAGAAACGAAAATGTGGTACAAATACAGTCAAGGCAGTGCTTTTAAGCTCTGATAAGCGGTTTAATTGACAAGGAACAATTACATTACACGTAGGTTGTATTGCATTCCTGTTGTAAAGGGCGACAGGGTGGTACAGTGGTCATACCTGCACCTCACAGAAAGAAAGTACTGCTTGGGGTAGTTTGATTTCTGCCTCGGGTGCCTTTCTATGTTGAGTTTGTGTTCCTGCCCTCTGTCTGTTTGGGTTCCTTGTGGTTCTCAGGTTTCCCCTCAAAATTAAAACAAAAACACTTTTTCATTAATTAGCCAATATAATAATATTATAAATATAAAGTATCTTGCAAACGTTAGCATCAGCTGATCACGTCTGCCTTCCCCTGCCTGTCTCTGTAGTTTCCTAACGTCTCCATGTTCATGTCTTGGCCATGACCGGGCGTGGAATTTGCGTTCGTTACAATTTGTATTACTCATTATTTATATAAACTAATGGTGTCATGTGTGTTTATAGTACATTCCTCCTCCATAGGGTGTTAAAAGGTTAAACATACACATGAGTGTTTCCGTCTGTGTTACACCTTATGTACGTTGGTTTCAAGTCACAGGTTTTCACATGTTCATTGCATGTTTATTAAAGCTACTATCTCATATAACCATGGAGGCATGCATGTATGAGTAGTGGCTCAGCAGTTAGCGTGTTGGGCTACAAACCTGAGACTTGAGTTCAATTCTTACTCATGGCAAAGACCATTGATGATTTTTTGAACTGGTCCTGGACCTCCGCTAGGTCGACTCGGCCTCAAATGAATACCTAGTGCGGTGTGTAAACATTACCGCTAGGGAGATGAAAGCGGCCAGGCGTGGTGCTGGCCACCAGCCTACTCATGTGCTGTATCGGCCTTCATATGTGCTCGCTAACGGGACCCTACAGTCTGGTTGGACTATATGGGCGATCTTTGTATTCTTTTTGGAAGGACTCTGGACAGGATGTGTTAAGAAGTGTGTGAATGTGTTGTGACTCTTTCACCAATGCTTGAGTCTGGCTCTTCATTGATTTTTTGCCAACTCTTCCTTGATTCAACTAAATAATCACCCCGATGTCATTTTAACGTCTCATTTATATTGTTTGCTGTTTTTTCAACTCATGTGTCTCATTGCGTTTATTCCGTTTGCCTGATGTTACAGGTGTAACGAGGAGACACACATTCTCTGATCACAAAAATCTCTGTCGGTCGATGAACGTGGGGGCTGTCAGATGACACCTGTAACAATGCTGCCAATCGCTGTGTACGTGGAGTGCAGGCAGGATCATCATAGATAACATCGACATCGCCAAGATCCCCCTGCACACCCTGCGTTCGCGCCTCTCCATCATCCTGCAGGACCCGATTCTCTTCAGTGGTTCCATCAGGTACCTCCTGCTCATGCTCGGCGTGTCATCTGCACCCAGCGGTGAAAGTGAACTTCTTATCAGTGCGGTTGTATCATAATCCCCCCCCCCATTCCCACCAGTACTGTACTTAATGCTTCGGCCACTTAGCCACATGCCACACGGACCATTGTGGATTATTTCACTCTGCCCCCACCCATCTTCTCCTTACCTCCTGAAGATAAAATGTATTATAATCGTTATAGCTTCACTTGACACTGTTTATTACTATTTATTCTTCTAAAACGTTAACACTTTTTCAGTTAAAAATTTCCACTTTTACATCCGTGCCATGAACCCTCTTGAGTGCTCTTCCATCTTTATGTAGACGTCACGCTTAGAACAAGATCGCCCGTACGGCGGGTACTCTGCTAGTTTGGATAATGAACAATTGTCAGGATGTGAGATAATGGTGCGCCCCATGGCTTGCGCTGCGCTGCGCCGTGCTGCGCTGTGCCGCGCCATGCTGCGCTACGCTGCACTGTGCATTACTGCATTGCGCCGCACCGTGCTGTACCACAATACGCTGTGCTATGCTCTTCCACTCTGTGCTACGCTGCACTGCCGTGCGATGCCGCGTGACAGGTTCAACCTGGACCCGGAGGCGGCATGTGGCGACGGCGTGCTGTGGGAGGCCCTGGACATCGCTCAGCTGAAGCACGTGGTGAAGGCCCTGCCAGGTGGCCTGGGTGCGTCCTCCACTCTCAGTGGCAGCTCTCCTCGCACACCCCCCACCATCACCAATGCACTGCTAAGGAACGTTCTTTCATCTGGGTCAGGTGCATTTGGGAGACTAATCCTTGGCAAGTGTGGTCAAGTGATGGCTCCCTGCTGGTTATTAATGTCTAGTAGATTGGTGATTGCTTATATTATCAGTTTCGCAGATAACAAAATGTCATGTTATGAATAGTGTAGAGCAGGTCTCAAGTTTGGGCTACTCAGATTAGTGATGGGGCAGGCTGCTGTGATATTAGCTGACTGCACTATGAGCTCATAAGTTCAATTCCGGTGAACGGTGTATAAACTGACTCACTTCTGGGTGACCCCTTCACGAGTCACCACTGACCAGAGTGCTGATGTCTGGTAGAACAACCCCCTTGATTAATCAGATGATTTGTCTACTCATGCACTGGAACGCGTGGATACACGTGAGGTAAACGAGGCACCCTGCACTACATTAGAACATAAATCAGTATAACATCACCGTAACATCGTGTATTAGATTTAGAATTACCACAGTTACCCACGCAATGGTCGAGTGGTCAAAGGGACCATAACTCATGTAATGAATCATTAATGGTTTCACTGCAATTTTTTTTCAATTTCAGCTGCGAAGAACTGTTGCGTTATGTAGCACTCTTTGACAATCATCCTGCAGGGAGGGGTAAATCATTTACAACATCACTGCTCATCCCAAATCGGTGCGAGTTCCTGATGAAGCTGATTGTAATTATCAGCGAAACGTCGTATTTCATTGTAAATGCTGCGAGTTTACCCTACAATGCACCAGTGTGCTGAGATAGTCAAGAATTTGCACTTTTTGTTCATGTGACGAACCTTACTAATTGGCCGTGTCAGGTGTGGAGGGTTTACGACACAATTTTTTGCATGACCTAACCCAAAAAAAGATTTTTTTCGAATGTAGTCCTACGTCTGGGTTAAGCTAATGGCGGTCATTCACAAGCATCACACGGAAGATGCCCAATAACTCCACCCCTTACACCACTGATGTCCGATCATGTTACCACCGTTCCACAGACGCCATGGTGACAGAGAATGGCGAAAACTTCAGTGTGGGGCAGAGGCAGCTGTTCTGCCTTGCCAGGGCCTTTGTGCGTAAAACCAGCATCTTCATCATGGACGAGGCCACAGCCTCCATCGACATGGCCACAGTGAGCACTGAGCTGCCTGACAGCAGCATCTGTTTCCAGTACACGTCTACACATCTACACACACCTTCACGCACGTCTACATATCCACACACACGTGTACATGTCCAACATTTACCATTAAGTGGTGGTGACATCACCACGGCACTTGTGTCAGGCCATATGCACCATGAGACCATTTAAAGTATGAAAGGCTCACCAACAGCAAGTCATGGAACAATCCTAGGTGTTATCGGTTGCCTGACTAGAGATGACTAATGTAACTGGCAGATGCAGCACCTGTGCTTCTTACTGTGCAAACTTGCTGTGTTTTTGCTGCTCGGCTCTCCACTCGTTGTGAGCATTGCTTCTCCACCCTCGGTTGTTGTTGGATGGTGAATGCCTCCAACTGCCCCGTAGCATCCTTTATGACTCTCCTCCATAGAGGCCGATCTTAACACCGTTGGTACCAATTTTCAACATGTCCACTCAGCTGCAGGTCCTCCTATGCCACATCAGTTAATATCTTCTCTAGCCTGTACCTCGCCCGTTTAGCCCCCTACCTCCAGCCAAACATAAGCCACTTGGGCATGCGGTGGCAGGGCATGCAGGCTACATGACCCAAACACCGCAGCCTTGACTGCTGGAGGAGATCACCAACGGGATCTTGTCCAGATCTGTTGAAAATGTGTGAGCCCTCCAGGATAATCCAACCTGGTTATATCCAGAATGGATCATAGGCACGCCAGCCTGAAAGTTTTGAAACAGAGCAGATGTTTTGCCAGGGGGTACTCGTCTCGGAAGCATAGAGAAGAGAGGGCATCACTGCAGCTAAGAACTCCCGAAGCTTTGTGTGGAGCAACAAGCTAGGCAGTTTCCACACATCATCATTCAGTCGATGAAAACGATAATGCCGTCCGACTGATTCGGAGCGAGACCTCCGCTGCTAAGCCAGAACTAGCCATAAGCACATTGCCAAGGCATGGAAACTTATCCACTCTGTCCACAACTATCCCATCACTCATGGAGAACTGAGGGGGTGGAATGTTTCGTTGCATACAATACCTAGGCAGATACTCGGTTTTGGTGGGGCTGATGGTAAGACCACACTTCTTTGTGGCACGATCCAGGTTCACCAGCAAAGCCCTCAATTCCTCCTTTAGCAAGCGGCAATTACTAAATCGTCGGCATACATAACATGGTTGGCCAATATAGAGCCACCCCTTGACCGCACTAGGGCATTAATCAGTCTCCGATTGTACCTGTAGCAGATGGAAATTATACTGGAACATTCATAGAATGCTTCTCGAGCTACATGATCAAAAAAGATGTTTAATAATGTACATGTTCACACACACCTCTGCACATCTACACACACCTCCACACACACGCCCAGACATGCACACACACCTTCACACACTACGTCACACCTACATGCACACATTTACATATCCACACACACGCACACGTCTACACACCCAGCCACACCTCCACACACACGCACACGTCTACACACCCAGCCACACCTCCACACACACGCACACGTCTACACACCCAGCCACACCTCCACACACACGTCTACACACCCAGCCACACCTCCACACACACGCACACGTCTACACACCCAGCCACACCTCCACACACGCATCAAACATCCACACACCTTCACACCTTCATACACGCATACCTCCACTCATCCCTCTGCACATCCACACACCTTCCCACACACACCTTTAGACACACACATCCACACACCTTCCCACACACACCTTTAGACACACACATCCACACACCTTCCCACACACACCTTTAGACACACACATCCACACAAACCAAAATAAGTCACATAAATGCAAAGATCCCCGGTATAGCCATAACAGACTATAGGGTGAAGTGTGAGCACCTATGATGGCCAGCTCCACACCTGGCCCTCTTTGTCTACACAGTGAGGATGTGTACACACCACACCAGGTACTCATTTGAGGCTGATTTGACCTAGAGGAGGCCCACTACCTGTTCATAAAATCGTCCCTGGTGGTGGTCGTGAGTGGGAATCGAACTCAAGTTTTTGGGTTCATAGCGCAGTGCGCTAACCGTGGCACCACCGCACACATTCACATCTATACACATGCACTTAGACCATTATGCGTTTAAATGCTAACACAACCCTAAAAGACAATGGCCTTAACAGACTGTAGGGTCCAGCACATGAGAGGATCGGTGGCCAGCATCACTCCGGTCGCCTTTATCTCCCTCGTGGTGATATTTACACACAGCAATAGGTACTCATTTGAGTCTGAGTCGACCTAGGGGAGGCCCAGGGCCTCTTCAAAAAATCGTCCTTGGTGTTGACCGTGAGTGGAATCAAACTCTGGTCGCCAGGTTTATGGCCCAACGCACTACGCTCTGAGCTACCATCGCACACCCATCACACCTCCACATACACCCTCATACTCTTATCGCCGGACAGTGTGGGATGACAGTGGTGTGGGGAGTCACGAACCCAGCAGTGGATAAATAATGGCTGATGATGATGATGAGATTAATGCTACTGATAATGATGATGATGAGATTAACGCTACTGATAATGATGATGAGATTAACGCTACTGATGATGATGATGATGAGATTAACGCTACTGATAATGATGATGAGATTAACGCTACTGATAATGATGATGATGAGATTAACGCTACTGATAATGATGATGATGAGATTAACGCGACTGATAATGATGATGATGAGATTAACGCTACTGATAATGATGATGATGATGAGATTAACGCTACTGATAATGATGATGATGAGATTAACGCTACTGATAATGATGATGAGATTAACGCTGATAGTGATGATGATGGTGGTGCGCTTTTGATAGAAGTTGTCAGAAAGTCATCGCCATGGCAGCAACATCGTAGTCATTATCAATACCAGCCAAAATCCTGTACAGGATCATGGGGGACCAGAGCCTATCCCGGCCGACAAAGGGCACAAGGCGAAGCTATTCCAAGAATGTGATGCCAGTACATCGCAGGGAACACGTTTTGGAGCAATTTAATCAGCAGGACAATTAACCAAAGCAGCAGCTTGTCTTTGGACGGTGGGAGGAAACCGGAGTACCCAACGAAAACTCACGTGCGCACGGAGAGAACACGCAAACTCAAGACAGGCACCCGAGATGGGAATCGAACCCGGGTTCTTGCTGGAGGCAACAGCGCTTCCCACTATGCCACCGTGCCACCGCATCGCCATTGCAATTTCATGGATAAGGATTACCTGCAATTTTCGTGGGAAATGTATCTTTTTGTCTATTTATTCAGGCTTTGCTGAATGCACTTATAAACGGGAATAATAGGATTCATAATAGGATTAATACCAATGCCCTCACGTCAAAATTGCTCAAGGATATCTGATGCAAAAGACATGGTCCACACAGCAGGTGGTGCCACTGTCGCACATGTCCATCATAATATTCTAGCAGAACGATCCTGCCGAACACTGACCACCATAAACTATAGATGTGCCTGCACAGCATTGGAATTGTCAGCGTCACTCTCATCTCATCTCTCATCTCATCTCATTGTCTGAAACCGCTTAATCCTATATAGGGTCACGGTGAGCCGGAGCCTATCCCGGAAACACAGGGCGTAAGGCAGGAATACACCCGACGACGGGACGCCAGTCCATCGCCGGGCATTGCGGGACAATTTTAGTCTGCGAGCCAATCAACCTATCCAGGAGCATGCTTTTGGACTGTGGGAGGAAACCGGAGTACCCGGCGAAAACCCACGCGGACACGGGGAGAGCATGCAAACTCCACACAGAAAGGCACCCGAGCCGAGAGATTCGAACCCGGGACCTTCTTGCTGTGAGGCGTCAGCGCTAACCACTGGGCCACCGCGCCGCCCAGCGTCACTCAAATGGGCATTAAATAAGACTTCATTGATGCTCTCAATAAAGTGGGAAGCTCAGAACTCAACATGCAGGAGAGGGTGCGACTTGAGGGACACTGACACATGTGATGGAGACCTGGACCCTGCCACTTCTCTGCGGCAAAGTGGTGCAGTGGTAAAATCTATACCTCAAAGAAAGAAGGTTCTGCCTGAGGTGGTTTGATTCCTGCCACAGGCGCCTTTCTGTGTGGAATTTGTGTGTTATCACCCTATTCTGCGTGGGTATCCTCCAGGCTCTTCTATTTCCTCCCACAACTAAAATAAACCTCATTAATTATTTGGCTGATACCGTTATAATAAGATAAGACGCAGTGTATGGAAAATGTTGGTGCCGATTAATCGCGTGATTGCCTTTCCTCTCCGCTTCTCTCTAGTTTTCTCGTGCCTCTGAGTCATCCTCTCTGTCTCTCTCTCTCTGCTATATTTAA
>JAZEWT010000004.1:21556204-21570746 GCA_036362905.1 Mordacia mordax
AACATCACGAGACATCACGAGGCATCACGAGAAATATGAATCACCATCACGAGACCACCGCGGGACGAAAACAGGAAGCCGACGCCCACTCGCAGCCCGTACTGTCCGTCCGCCCCCCCACGTGGCCCCCCCAGAAAGCCCCAACTCCACAGAATAACGTTCAGGGTTATGGTAGTTGTGAAAGTGGAGAGCGGTGCATATTGGTTAGCGTCCTGTGCTACTAACCTGCTTTCCTGAGTTCGCTCAAAGCCAACACTATTATCTGAACTGCTCATGGGCCACCACCAGATTGACGCAGCCTCAAATGAGCCGCTGTCCTGTGTATAAGCAATGCCACAAGAGAGACAAGGGTAGCTTGTGTGCCAAGCCGGCCTTCATAGGTGCTCAATAATCTGCCTAGGTTAATTTTTCTGACTAAATTGCCCCCGGTGCCCTGAGATGTATCTTGTTTTTTTATAACTTAGGATTTTAACTGTGCTATTCATTTTCAACTTGTAAGTGATTTGAACCAGAACTTATGAACTGTGCTATATACAAGATTATTGTTATTTAAAAGGAGGACGTTCCTGGAAAAAGAGAAAAGGTGACAACCCTAATGTGAAGCTTAACTGAATATAAAATACAATTTAAAGTGTCGTAAATTAGAACCCTAAACCCTGTGCTAAAAAGCGCCTGTGGTCAGTCTGAAACTAATCCAGGAGACACGAGCAATTGAAAGTTGTCTGCATAGTCAAAACACTCAAATATTAAAATAGTTGGGAGGAACCTGGATCCTAAAGCATATGCTGTGTGGTTTTCCCCCTTCCCCCTACAGCCATAGAGCAGCCATATCAAAAGGATATAAACACCCAGAGCCTTAGGGCTAACGTGTGAAAAACTTAATGATAAACGTTCCCTTGCATGAGATGAGATATGCGCGGCTCCGACACCGCGTTCTCCTCACACTAAACCCGGCTCCACTGAATAAGTGGAGCCAGGGAGATATGGACATCTCTTCTCATCGTGAGAAACCGCTTAGTCCTGTACAGGGTCGCGGTGAGCCGGAGCCTATCCCGGCAGACACAGGACGCAAGGCAGGGATATACCCTCGGTGAGACGCCAGTCCATCACCGGGCACTGAGGGTAATTTAGTCTGCATGCAAATTATCCTATGCAGCGGCATATTTTTGGACTGTGGGAGGAAACCGGAGTGCCCGGCGAAAACCCACTTGAACATGGGAAGAGAACATGCAAAGGGCGGCGCGGTGGCCCAGTGGTTAGCGCTGACGCCTCACAGCAAGAAGGTCCCGGGTTCGAATCTCGGCTCGGGTGCCTTTCTGTGTGGAGTTTGCATGCTCTCCCCGTATCCGCGTGGGTTTTCGCCGGGTACTCCGGTTTCCTCCCACAGTCCAAAAGCATGCTCCTGGATAGGTTGATTGGTTCGCAGACTAAAATTGTCCCGCAATGCCCGGCGATGGACTGGCGTCCCGTCGTCGGGTGTATTCCTGCCTTACGCCGTGTTTCCGGGATAGGCTCCGGCTCCCCGTGACCCTATATAGGATTAAGCGGTTTCAGATAATGAGATGAGATGAGAACATGCAAACTCCACACAGGAAGGCACCCGAGCCGAGATTCGAACCCGGGACAGCGCTACCCACTGGGTCACCGTGCCGCCCTCTCAGTGGACATGACGCCTGGAATGCTTTGAAACTCTCCCCGACGTCGGTGACATTGAGAGAGATTTCCGTATACACTAGTTCATTACACTGAACACAACATGAAAATAAGTCATGAACCTGAAACCATGCTTCCCAATTAGAAGCCAAGGGGTTCATGGGCTCGGTTCGGAACAGCATCGCTCTTGTTCAAGTAGACTGAACAAAATACAAGTCACTCATCAACCTAGATTTGAACACAGGCTTCAATGTCGCCAACCTATGGATTTTACCTACAGAGCCACGGAACGCTGTGTAGACTCTGTCTGAAACGCTCATAAACCCTCCAAGCTGTCAGTGTTATTGAGAAAGATTTCTCTGCAGTCCATTCCCTCCACTTGCCTTTTAATGAAGATTCATACTTGGCACGTTCCTCGGACAGAACCTTCACTCTATTTCCTCCTTCTCTCCGTCCCAAGAATAATATCTATGGTTTATGTCCTCTCCCCCCAACGAGCCAGCCAGCAAAACTTGTTTTCAATACATAACAGCAGGATCTCCGCGATCGCGGGATCGGGCTCATTATAAACGCCGTGAACAGCAAATCCGCGCTCCGTGAGCTTAACGGGCACATGGGAAACGGCGGGTTAGAGACTTGAGATATTTCAAGTTGTACCCCTCTTTGTTATCTGTGTAGCCAATACAAAACATATACTGTTTACCACTATTTGAATGTACAGTGTACTGTCAGGTACATGCCCGAAAAATAAAGATGAGTTGATTGCGATGATCAGTGTTGCCCCTTCAGTGTGAAGGACCTGGATTTGCATGCTGGCTCGGGTGCCTCTGTTTGATTGCATGTTGCCCCCCTCTCCATATAGATTGTCGCGGGTACTCCGTTTTCCTCCCACCGTCCAGACATGGTGCTACTACTCAAACCCACCCACCCAACCGCCCCCAAAAACATAGATCCCCATATAGCCTTAACAGACAGGGGTGAAGTCCTGTTAAAAAGCACCTATAAACGCCAGTACAGCACATGGGGTGGTTGGTCAGTGCCACGCCCGACCGACTTTGTCTCCCTGGTTAAAATGTTCACATACCGCTCCAGTACTCATTTGACGTTGAGTTGACCTAGGGGAGGACCAGGACCGGTTTAAAAAATTGTCATTGGTGTTTCGCCTTGACTCGAGTCTGGCGGACTTCAGTATAGTATCGCACAAAACATGTGCAAAGCAATATATATTAGTTATTATATATTTTAATCGGCGTAGATTTGTGTATTCTACTTTCCCCCCGATTTAACAGAATCCGAGGTCTCTTCTTTAGTTACCAGGTCTCGGCCCACAAACTGCTCTCTCTACACGGCTCCCTGGATCTCTTCCAATCTAAAAGCATCGGGGCAAATTTCAAATCCCTTGCCACGTTCATCACTAATCCCTTTAATCTCTTTAATAACTCACTTCGCTCTGGTATCGTTCCCCTACGATTCAAATGTGCCGCAGTTACCCCCCTGTTTTTAAACAAACCTGGCCTCGATTGCAACATCCCTGATAATTATCGCCCCATCTCAAATCTACCATTCCTAAAGTCCTTGAACGTGACGTAGCCCCGCAACTCAAGAAACAAGTTTTCAACAATGACCTCATCGATCCCTTCCAATCTGGGTTCAGATTCGGCCGTAGTACTGAAACTGCTCTGGTAAAAATAGTTGACCCACTCGTCGCTGCTGATGAAGACTTATCAACTATTCTTGTCCTACTGGACTTGAGCGCTGCCGATGACACCGTTGACCACCAGATAATATTTGAGCGACTGGAGGGTATAGGGGTCTCTGGCTGTGTTCTGCATTGGTTGAGCTCCAACCTCTCTGACCGGAAGCAGTTCGTCAGCCTGGGAGGACAAAACTCAGAGATCGATCCTGTTTTGTCTGGAGTTCCTGTGTTCAGTTCTCAGCCCACTCTTCAGCATCTACACACAACCACTTGGCCACATCCCGCGCAGCCTCAATCTCAGCTACCATTGCTATGCCGATGACATCCAAATCTATATCCAAGCAAAGCCATCCATCAATGCGTTTGGTCTTTGCATGTCTTCCTCACTATCAACTATGAAGGCCTGGTTCAATTTAAATTTCCGAAAACTCAATGGCGACTCTGCACCAATTGTCCAAGACTTAACCTATCCAATTCGTTTAACGACCAGACCATTGAAGTTGCTCAGACAGTCCGGAGTCACTCTAGGTGTGACTTGATTCCTCACAGAACTTCAAGACACATCAATAAGGTGACGAAGGTAGCCTATTTCCATCGCAGAAATATAGCCAGACTGTGCAACATCCTGTCACCCTCTGATGCTGAGACGTTAATACACATCTTCATCTCACGTATCGATTACTGCAATGCACTGCCCTCTGGCACCCCTGCCTAGCTTCAGGCACCCTCCCTCAGCACAACTTCGATCCTCCAATACAGGCTTGCTGCATGTGCCCAGATCGCACCTCCATTCGATGGGTGACCGAGCCTTCTCGCGAGCTGCTCCCAGACTCTGGAATGCCCTTCCATTGGAGATTCGGTCAGCTGAGTCCCTGGGCATCTTCAAATCTCTTCTTAAGACTCGTTCCATAAGGCCTTGAAGCCCTCTGGCTAGGACTATTGACGCAGCTCAATGGTGTCCTGCTGAGATAATGGCTTTCTGCCGACCTGCGTCTGCTCGGGAACAATTATTCCTTGTTGAAAAATTATTTTTTTCCGCTTACTTTATGTCCTATAATTTATTGCTACTATTTAACTTTCAGTTGAACTGTCCTGATGTTGTGGACATGCCGTTCTCTTCACAGCTCGCATGTGTAAAAAAAAAAACCCAAAAAACAGCAGTTGCCGATTTTCCGTTGTCGTTGTTGAAATGCTGTTCTCTCCGTAGCTTTGTGCAGTGCTTTGTGACCCTCGAGTGAAACGCGCTCTAGAAATGCAATTAACACTCAACTACCTATATTTTCATATTACACATCCATATAAAAAAAGAATTAGGCTCTCAACAAGCAAACCTAGCACTTCCATAGTTTGTTGAAAAGGAAAAAAATAGTGCAGCACCCCCAACCCCCATTCCTCCCTAAAAGCGAGTATAACGGGACGCTTGCGTTTTGCGCGTGTAGCACTGCTGACAGTTCGTATTGCTAAGAAACCAACTACTTCGACCATTAATCGCCACTGACTGCAATCGGGAGCACCTGTGACCCAGCTCTGGCAAACACTATCGCGTCGTGACTATTGACAAACTGGGCTAAACAGAATCTCATCTCATCTCATTATCTGAAACCGCTTAATCCTATATAGGGTCACGGTGAGCCGGAGCCTATCCCGGAAACACAGGGCGTAAGGCAGGAATACACCCGACGACGGGACGCCGGTCCATCGCCGGGCATTGCGGGACAATTTTAGTCTGCGAGCCAATCAACCTATCCAGGAGCATGCTTTTGGACTGTGGGAGGAAACCGGAGTACCCGGCGAAAACCCACGCGGACACGGGGAGAGCATGCAAACTCCACACAGAAAGGCACCCGAACCGAGAGACTCGAACCCGGGACCTTCTTGCTGTGAGGCGTCAGCGCTAACCACTGGGCCACCGTGCCGCCCCTAATAAGCAAAACAAAAAAAGCGCCTTCAAGTGTGTATGACACAGCAAACGATTGTCTCATTTAAATAACCATGCGGGCGTAATTTGCGCTGGGAAAATGACTGAACGAATCAATGGATGTTCTACAGCTAGTAACGTAGTATTTGCAGATTATGTGATCATTCGGAGCTAGTATATACCACTGAGATATGCCTTTGAACAGGATAGCACCCGGGATCAAACCAGGTTCCTAGGATAGAAAAAAACCCATCAGTACATTTTATCTGAAACAATTTATGATTGACATAGAACTCAAGAACAAATTATGTTAAAAGTATACGAGACGTCATCTTAAGGGTTTTCAGACGTTTCTATCTCGACATATGAAACCATGATTGCAACCAAGAACTATATATTTTGCAGCTGATGCCAAGGAAGTGCATTGTTGAGTTCAAATGGAATTGTATTATTAATTTAGGGCCCTTACTCAGGCACTGGTGGCACACGCACCGTGCACTTGAACGTCCCTAAACTCCCTTACCATGGGCTTCCACATATTTTACCTTGGCTTTCCATAAGCACAGAAAACAGAAGGGACTCCATCTGTTATGCTTATGTACTTATTAATTTTCAGTTAACACCTTAATAGACTACAATCCTTGGACAATTTTTAACACCGGCTCATCGTGTGGTTGCCTTTCTGCTTGTCTGCACTTACTCATGCCTGAGTCATTCTCTACCTACGAGCAAATTCTGTGGTACATTAAAAGTTGCAATGTTGCTACCAAGCCTCGAGTAACTTGAAGTCATTCATCAATCACGTGCTCTACCTCAACTCAGTAAGAGGCTGGAAGTGACGATGATGTGACCTATACTACACAAGAGGATCAGGGTGCTCAACCCACTCCCTGGTTAACTGTAGCAGCAGCAGCTAGCAGGAACCAGCGTTTTATCGAAATTTTATATTTTTGTAAATTATTTTGAATTTTATAATTTTTTGGTAAAATTGCATGCCACATTTACTCAAAATTCAACACATTAAAATGCTATTTTTATGCTGCATGGCAAATTATTTTAACATTGTGCAACTTGAAAATTTACAGAATACACATTCTACTTAAGTTTTGACAAAACTATTTCAACTTGCGGCAAATGTTTGCTATGTTTTACACTTAATTCAAATAAAACACATTTGTGATGATGGATTAGAAGGAAAAAGTAACGGCAAAACTAAAAATAGCATCATGACATTCACCTATTTTTGCGTTCTCAATCACAGGCGTGCTTTAGTGTATAAATAATTGAAAAGGTCAGTAGAGAAAAGCATCACAAACCTGTTACCTACAATTATGGAAACATGTCCAATAATTTATGTAGCAGGTAAGAAAATAAATAAGCTTACACTCGTATACACCAATATGTTCTGTTCATATACAGCGATTGAAGATGTTATATATTGTTAAAATATTTAAAAATAACGATTTCGTGGATCAGGCCCAAGAAAGCATAGCTATCATTAGCGGCTGTTAACTGGTGACTGGGCTGATGCTTACCCAACGAGATCTGACATGAAAGCTGAATCTTTGTGCATGCACCAAGTGTTCATTGTCGATTACAGTAATGAAACACCGACGGAAATAACAAAAAATAAAGTATTTACCACTTTCATGTAAATTGAAGGGTTTGCATCATTAACCTACTGAACTATATTGGAGAGGAAAATATTTAAAAGGTAGCTAATCTTAGTTTGTGGACAAATATATTGGTAATAAACATACAACAAATTTATTTTACATATAAACTACACAATTTACCAAGCAGACTTTAAGATAACATTATTCTGTATCTTCGATTGCAACACCATAATCAATTCACAGTCCAGGTCACTCTCTTAGATCGAGCTCTCAAACATTAACCATTGTTCAGAACAGACGCTGTCCACAACATATGACGATTATATATATGATGATTGCTCCGAAAAGCTGCTCTCTTGGGACAACCGCGTCGTCAAGCGCAGTACTGCGCCGGAGGATGCCTCCCAACGTGAGGCAAAACGTCGCGAGGAGAGGAAGCACACGACGCGGCTGTCCCGAGAGAGCAGCTTTTCGGAGCAATCATCATGTATCGAGCTGTGAAAACCTACATTATTACGATTATATAAATCTTCAATTTCTAGAACAATGTTAAACATTAACAATTTTGTTCCTTAACATGCCCTTGTAGCTAAATGTGATTACATTTTGTACTGATATAGGTTTTCACGGCTCGATGCATGATGATTGCTTCCAAGAGCTGCTGTTTCGGGACAGCCGCGTCGATTGCTCCTCCTCTCTCCTTCGTGAAGCAGAGATCGCTCCGCGATCGACGCGGCTATCCTGAAAGGGCAGCTTTAGGAAGCAACCATCGTGATTACAGTTTGTTTTGATCCAAAAGCGTCATTGTAGGAATTCTCAGTAGAACCAACAAGGAAATGCTGTCTGTAGATGTGTCTGGGTACAATTAGCAAAGGGCACAAGAGTTCCAGAGACAAACTGAAGGATCTGTGTCAATAGTGATCTGTGAGGCAGGCAGTCTTCCTGGCCTTCTGCATGAGCGCTCTCAGCTGGAACTGTTTTCTGGCGAGCAGGCGCACATGCTAAACAGGGAGAGTACACACAAAGACATATGCATGTGTATTATAATCCCAGCATGTAACACGCACAGTCGTCACTGCATCTAAAAGAGCAAACAAATTGAACGCGCGAGGAAGCACGGACAGGTGGAAAGGCAGCCATTTGGTGAGCTGGCACCAACAATCAACTGAGCTCCGTGGTGTCCTCGATATTAAGATGTATTTAAGCAACTGGTCATTGGGTAACACTTCCATGGATACTTATATTATTATTTAGGCAATGGTCATCTGTCATTTTTATACTGATGATGATTAAGAGTATACTGTATATGTCCTTTGTAAAAATAAAGGAGTCACCTGGGTTTTCTTGAATGAGTGAAAAGACAACTCGTTTCAGTCAAGGAGTGAAATTACCTTCAGGAATACTTCCAGATCAATGACCCCCTGGCGCAGCGCTTCTCCCAGGTAGAATATTGTGTCTTCAATAGCATTCTCTTCGGCGTACAGGTTCAGGATCTGTTTGTAAAGTGGCGCCGTCGTCACCACGGCCTCGTCAATATTATCCAACTCCGACTGGGATTCCATCTTTTCTAGAGCTGCTGTGATCTCTTCATCCTTCTTCTTCAGTAGATCGATGTTCTGATCTACATCACCCTGAAATGTAGGAAACGGCAACAATGACGCTATGAAAATCCATGTATTAATAAACATTGGGACATGTTTCATATTGCATGGCCAACTATTACTTTATATTTTTAAAAACTAATGTTATTTTCTTGCTTCCAAGGTGTGTACACCACATATGTCTTTTTGCAGGGTTTCTTTGTAAAAAGATGTCCATACTTGAACAATGTATTGCAGGAGGATATTTATTTTTCATTCCATGAAGGTCAGCATTTACCTGTTTGGAATGGCTCACAAACATGTACAGAAGCAAGTAATACCCACAAAGAAACTAAAACGTTAACTTGCAACTGAAATGAGATGCTTCCCCAGTATACCAGAAAGTGGAAGAAGCATTTAGAAAGGTACAGGTGGGACGTATGGAGACGGGAGTGATACAACCATACCGATAAGAAATTAGTTATTTTCACTCCTGCCTCTAACTCAAAATCTGCCTAGACGGTGCATTACTTACACAATACCCTCTCTGCCTGGATTTCGTCACGGTGTGCCAACCCGACAACAGCACGTTGTGAGGTGCGGGTAGTGGGCAGTGCGAGGGGTTACGCACGATCTCGCGAGTGATGCGTGCGGTCATCTCCTGCAGCGACCGCTGCCCGTTGCGCAGCTCCTCCTCAGTGCGCCGCAGCGCCTCCAGCTCGGCCTGCGCGCGGCTCACCTCCTCGTTCAGCCGCCACCGCAGCTTGTCGGCGATGGCGGATACCAGCGACACGCGGATGTGTTCCTCCGAAATCATGCCATCTCTTGACATGGCTGAGCACAAAAACACCGCGGTCGATTTACGTTGTGAGCAGCAGCCCTCGGTCATTTGCCGCATCATGTGTCTTTGGCCTTGGGTCCACGTCATAATGAACGTATACATAAACGTGTGTCATTTCTATAGCTGGTAACAAGCAATGAGTTGCATGTCTAATGTAATTCTGAGATAATAATAATAGCATTTATAGAGCGCTTTTCACCCGAGGGCCACAAAGCGCTGCAGAGAGCTGCGGAAAGAACGGCATGTCAACAACAACGGCAGAGAACGGCAAATTAGTAACAACTTTTTTGGGGTTTTATCTTCAGAAATCCGAGCTGTGGTGAGAACGCCATGTCAACAACAACATCAGAACAGTTCAACTGAAAGTCAAACAGCAGCGACAAATTATAGGACATAGTCAGCAAAATAATAAATAATTTCTTAAATACACAAGGAAGGAATATATGTTCCCGAGCAGGTATGAATCGGAAAAGAGCCAACATCCCAGCACAACAACACTCAGCCACATCAATAGTCCTAGCCGGAGGACTTGAAAGCTCTACGGAACAAGTGAGTCTTAAGACGAGATATGAAGATGCCCAAGGACTCGGCTAAACGAATCTCCAGTGGAAAGGCATTCCAGAGCCTTGGAGCAGCACGCGAGAAGGCTCTGTCACCCATCGAACGGAGGTGTGACCTGGGCACATGCAGCAAGCCTGTATTGGAGGATCGAATTAGTTGTGTTGAGGAGGGTGCCTGAAGTAGGTCACGGATATATGTCGGGGCTGCGCCAGTGAGAGCCTTGTAGGTGAGAAGGAGGATCTTGAATTCAATCCCGTATTGAACAGGTAACCAGTGGAGAGACATAAGTTCTGGGCATATGGGATCATGGATGTGTGCATTCTGCACACGTTGGAGATGATTAATCAGGTATGCAGGGGTGCAGGGGAGCAGTGCATTGCAATAATCGATTCGTGAGGAGATGAAGATGTGTATTAGCATCTCAGTGTCAGCAGGTGAAGGATGTTGCGCAGTCTGGTTATATTTCTTAGATGAAAATAGGCTACCGTTGTCACCTTGTTGATATGTGTCTCGAAAGGACTCAAGAGTCATATCTAGACTCCAGTCTGCCTTAGCAACTTCAATTGTTTGGTCGTCCAGCATCAATTGGATGGGTTCAGCCTTGGACAATTGGTGCGGGGTTCCAACAAGCAAAACTTCTGTCTTGTCTCCATTTAGTTTTAGAAAATTTGAATTGAGCCAAGCCTTCACAGTTCACAGTGAGGATGACGTGCAAATACCAGACGCACTGATGGATGACTTTGCGTGGATATAGATTAGGATGTCATCGGCATAGCAATGGAAGCTGAGACTGAGGTTGCGCAGGATATGGCCAAGAGGTTGTATGTAGGTGCTGAAGAGGAGTTGGCCGAGAACTGAACCCTGAGGAACTCCAGACAAAACAGGATGAATCTCAGAGCTTTGTCCTCCGAGGCTGACAAACTGCTTCCGGTCCGACAGGTAGGAGCTCAGCCAATGCAGTGCACAGCTAGAGACCCCTATACCCTCAAGTCGCTCAAGTAAGATCAGATGGTCAACGGTATCAAAGGCAGCGCTCAGGTCCAGGAGAACAAGCATACTTGGCAAGCCTTCATCAGCAGTGATGAGTAGATCATCAAATACTTTTTCCAGAACAGTTTCAGTACTATGGCTAAATCTGAACCCAGATTGGAAGGGATCGAAGAGGTCATTATTAAGAAGGTGTTTCTGGAGTTGTGCGGCTACGGCACGTCCAAGGACCTTAAGAGATCAATGGTAGATTTGAGATGGGACGATAATGATCAGGGATGTTGCAATAGAGGCCAGGTTTTTTAAGCAGGGGGCTAACTGCGGCACATTTGAACAGTGGGGGAACGATACCAGAGTGATGTAAGTTATTAAACAGATTAGTGACGAACGAGGCAAGGAATTTTAAATTTGCCCGGATGATTTTGGATGGGAAAGGATCCAGGGAGCAGTTTGTGGGCTGGGATCTGGTAACTAAAGGAGAATACCTCGGATACCGATAATTCGGAAACTTTCAGGAGTATCGAGGTCAAGGAAGGTGGAGGAACAATTATTAAGTTATTGGTTGGTGATTGAGGCTGGGTAGAGATACGATGGGCTTCAGTTTTTTCAAGGAAAAACTGAATAAACTGATCTGCCTGATCTTATTAGTGAAGGAAGGTGAGAGTAAGTGACTGGTAGGACGAAGGATGAAGATAATGGTATGAAGCTGTTTCATTCAAGAAACAGTTACTATTTAAACAAGTTCAGTGAGAAAAAAACTCCCATTCTTGTCAATTATAAAAAAAAGGTCATGATCATTCTGCAAGCGATGGTTCTATATCCTCATAAATGGCATTTGAGAAGGAAGCAGGAGATATGCACAACTGTATCGCAGCTTCTGAGAAATGGAATTTGCTGAATAAGATTTCTGCAGATTGACGTTCCCAAAACAAGTTCATCCGGATTATTTCTCAAATCCTGCTGTTGACTTTGCCTAAGGACAGCCTGATTAACAGACTGCCCTATCTCTCATGCCAACAGAATCAATCTGCGTCTCGAAATTATTGAAACTACTCCGACCTTTTGAAAAAGTCCTGTTTACTACACGTTTAGTCAAAAATCTATGACTTTTTTCTGAATGACAACAAGTGTATGTAGTCACATGAATGAGGTTGTGATACAACTGTGCATATCTCTTGCTTACTTTTCTGATCCCGATTTTTTTGTAGAAGTATGTCTGACAAAACACTGCTACATTTCATATGTAAACAGAGGAGCGTCATATGCACTATAAATATATTTTTTTTCTCTCATAATACCAAAGGGAATGTGTGAATAACTTAGTTTAATGCTTGAAACAATATTACATTTTGACAAATCTGAGAATGGTAAGACAAAGCATGAAAGGAGTGGTATATATGAAATATGTAGAACAGGTGTTTGCCATTTCTGGCAATTATACACGTGTTAAGATCTTAAAACACCAAAATAGGCAAATTTCACAATGTGTCTAGTTTGCAAAAGCCACACATACTTGTGGCAAAATATGCAGACAGGAAGCTTTGATAACATATGCATCAAAGCTTCCTGTTTCATATTTTGGTGTTTTAAGATCTTAACACGTGTATAATTGCCAGAAATGGTAAAAACGTGTTCTACTTATTACATATGTACACTGGCAAAAAGAACCCATATCTGAGTGGTATATGTTATGCAAGCACATATATAAGATGGAGTTAGGTTTGTGCAGATTTTGTATGCTCTAACACAGTAAAGGAAAAATATATTAAAGTTGGTCCCACATGTGACTTAGCAACCATTGGCAAATAATTTGCAGCAGCAACACAACAATGTTGTAGCACATTACCAGACGTGCCAGGAACTTGCTGTCCACCATAGTGTAACTGTCCAGTTGGGGGTAGGGTAGGTGGCTGGGCTGGATATGGAGAGCCTCCCGGGAACGGGTAGGCAGGATAGTTTGTACTGAAAAATATCACGGCAGAGCATCATCACACCACTGAGGTAGAGGCTTCATATTGCGCTCACAGTGTTAAATGGATTAGACACACACAGCTCAATGAGCCTAATAAACGTTGGGTGGGTAGTAAATTTGTGATGAAATTTGAATTTAAAATAGGAGTAATTAGTTTTAATGAAACATGTCTGCAGACTTACATAGGGAAATGTTTTGGAGATGGAAACTCAGTGTAGAGTTATAACCAGAGAATGACGAATCTACCGGGACATTTGCAATGACTCCTTGTGCAAATAATATAATATAAATATGTAATGCACCGGTTGCATGACACGTTACTAAGTTAGTCAATGGATTTAGTAACACTGCTGTTTTTTGGTTTTCAAAGAATTTTGCAAACGAGACTTAAAGCAATATATTTGCAACATCACTTCATACACTTTACTGCTAGTTTAAAAAAGTGGTCTCTCTGGTTCAATTCAGTCTTTCTCACCATGTACAAAGTAATAACATTTTTAGAGTTATAACTCAATCTCCTAGTGAATAAAGGTCCCCTATGCTGCTTAATGAGTTATGGGGTTCATCTGACCATACTGAATGCTGGTTGGTGTAGATTGATTAAAGGGGGAACCAGGTCAAGTGTAGGTAGCACTGACGTTAGCTGCACCCAGGAATCAAACGTATACCTGTGGATAGTGCATTATCCGTTTTCTCTACGGCAAGAATACTTCATCACTTATAGATTCAACATGCACAATGCCTCCGACATTGTTAAGGACCCCTCCCACCACTCCTATAAATTCTTTACTCACCTGCCCTCTCTGCCCACTGGTAAAAGGTACCGTAGCATGGGGGCCAGATCTACCAGGCTCTGCAACAGTTTCTTCCCCCAAGCCATCAGGCTCCTTAAAACCATGCTACCCTGCTCCTCTTCATCATAACAAGCAAAACACAAACACTCCATCCCTCAAACATATGTTTGCATACCTGCACGGACTACTTCAATCAACTATATGTAGTTTATATCGTCTGCGTATGTTGCCCTTTTAAAATGTGGATTCAGCCTTGTTTTGTTTTTGCGCTGGGACCACGATAATGGTAATTTGGTTCCTGTATATATACTGCAATTGTACACAGATGGAATGAAAATAAAGTCTATCTCGGTTTATATATCTATCCAGTTAAACACTTGGCTGTTGTCTTTATAAAATATATCCCCAGGTGAACGTTTAAAAAAAACATATCTCAGCTTCAATGCTTGTGAGACAATGATTTTTTTAAAACAATATTTCTCGAGTATTCATGAATATTATCAAGGGTGGAAGAGAAATCCACAGGGATTGGGAGACTGACCTTGTTGTTGGCTGGTATGGGTAGGTTGCTCCTCCTGGCACATAGGAGCCTATAGTAAGAAAGAGAAATGCACTGCTGGATTATAACACGACACATTGAACTTGTATGATAATAAACACAAAGTGAGGACATCAACAATAGTTTGTGAATAGCCTCCATTTAAAAATGGTATTTCCAAACCGATATAATCTTTAGCAACACATTTTTTTAAAATATTATATATGCACACTATCCTAACGTATCTCAGGCATCTAAAGAGTTAAATGTGAAGAGGAGGAATATTCGCCAAATACGTGGCCCGGGAACTACAGCCCACAGTGGAGCGCGCAGCCTCATATATCAAGAACTCAAGACATTTCATCGACATGCTGAAACGAATCACA
>JAZEWT010000004.1:21571418-21586148 GCA_036362905.1 Mordacia mordax
TCGCCTGAGGATGCCTCCAACGTGTGAGGCGAAACGTCGCGAGGAGAGGAGAGAGAGCCGTCGACGCGGCTGTCCCGAGAGAGCAGCTTTTCGAAGCAATCAGAAGGGGTAGTGTTCCAACAGCTGTCTGATACACACCACCTATTTACCCATTGGTGGTCCGGCAGCAGAGAACCCAGGGTAGTTCTGGCCAAAGGGAGCCATGGCTTGGTTAGAGGAGCGAGAAAACACCGGCGGCTCTTCCCCAAACACCACCATCATCACCTGTATCAGGCCTTGCAAATCCGACACAGTCTGAAAATACAGATTACATTAAAATAAAACTTAACAAGAGCACCAATAAGCACATAATGGAATCTACCATGATACACATGAAGACATAATTTACACACACATCAACTTAAGATGCAAATTGAAAAAATACACAAATAATGCACATATGTAAAATGATACAGAAATGAACAAAAAAGATCAGCAGAGCTACCAGAAAATAAGAGGACAGAGAATAAGCTTGCTGCGAAATTACAAAAAATAAACAAAAATGGCTCAGGATAGGACTGATTATGCTATGCAGCAGGCTTGAAACAGAAAATTCTAAGTTGAAACCATCATAAATATGAAATTGCATACAAAATTCTTTACTGAATTTGAGGAGCAGCAAACATTGTTACTTCCTATTTTTTTTTTACACAAGGCTTTATTTTGAAATGTGTAACTACCACGAATATACATAGTTTTGTATTGCATGGTTGCATGTCTAAGGAGCTGGTGTCCGAATACTATCAGCACATATGATCAGCTGCCTGACTGTTGGTTTGATCTGGTAATCAATAAACGCACAAACATATATTTGATTTGCAATTCATTAGGTTAAGGTTGAGATTTGCTCTTAGAAAAAAAAAGGAAGAGACCCATTAATTAAACTACACCATCTAAACAGCAGGGTCTAAAACTTGTGGTATTTATTGATGATTGACTGATGGCCAAGGTCTTTGCTGTTATTTCCAGGCAATTACAGGATATGAGCTGGGATGTATGGATAACTGTCTACTGTACTTTTACTGATACAGTGGAACAATCATAATTGGGGCTATAAACAAAAAAACACAACTCAAAATGAAAACACACTTTATTAACTCAGGTCACTATCAGAATAATACTACTGCATATAATAACAGCAGACACCACTCACAGGTTTCCACTCATGTAGATAGGGCAGGTAGATACGGCCATTTGCATCGACATGCTTTCCTTGCTTGATCATCATGGTGCTTGTGGGCTTCACGAAGCAGATGGGAGGGTTGTATGGATGCGTGTCAAATAACCAGAGTTGCACTGGAATGTTGTAAGTGCTTCCTGCAAGCAAATCATATCACGTCTTTCACAGTTGTGGATTCAATCGCCGGAATACAAACAATGGATTTTAGTGGTAATTATGAACACACACACACACACAATATCGCCATGAATACGAAAACGTATTTACATGAACACTGGAGGATAAAAGAACAACCAAACGTCTTTCGCCACTAAGTAGTGGTGACATCATCACAGTGCCTGTGCCAGGCCATATGCACTTTGAAACCACGTGAAGTATCGAAGGCTCGCCGACAAGAGGTATATGAATAGACCCTGGTGTCATGGGTTGCCTGACTGAGATGACTGGCAGATGCACCACCTGCCTCCCTACTGTGCAAACTTACTGTGTTTTAGCCACCTGGCCCTCAACTCGTTGTCAACATCGCTCTTCCGCCCTCCATTGTTTTTGGAGGACGACTGCCTCCAACTGCCCAGCAGTATCCCTCATAAGCCTCCTCCACAGAGGCCGATTATGACACCACTGGTACCAGTCTTCAGCAAGTCCACTCAGCTCCAGGTACTCCTGTGCAGTCCATTTCTTCTCTATCCCATGCCACACCCGTTTAGCCCCTTCTATTCGGCCAAATAATAGCAGCTTGGGCATGCGGTGGCTGGGCATGTGGACTACATGACCCAGCCAGCGCAGCATTGCCTTCCAGAATAGCTCACCAATGGAACTTTGTCCAGATCATTTGAGAATTTGTGAGCTTCTCACACAATCCAATCTGGTTAAATGGGTGGCAGAGCCTTCTCGCACGCTGCTGCCAGACTGGAATGACCTTCCATTGGCGATTCAGTCAGTTGTATCCCTGGGCATCTTTAAATCTCGTCTCAAGACTCACTTGTTCCATAAGGCATTCAAGTCCTCTGGCTAGGACTGTTAATGCGGCTCACTGTTGACATGCTAAGACAATGACTCGCTGCCGACTGCACGTGCTCAGGAACACTTATTCCTTCCTTGTTGAACAAATATTTTTTTTTATCATTAATTGTATGAACTTCTCTAAATTATAGCAATTATTTGACTTTCAGTTTAACTGTTCTGATGTTGTTGTTATGCCGTTCCCTCCACAGCTTGGTGCAGCACTGTGTAACCCTCACACTCTAGAAGTGCAATTATTATTATAAACTCAGGAACAAGCATAGAAAACAGAGGGTAATAACTGCAGCAGAGAAGACCCGAAGTTTTGTGTGGAACGATGGGACAGGTAATTTCCACAGTGTTACGTAATCGATGAAACGCTGATGCCGCCAGACTGATTTGGAGCGAGACCTCCGCTACTAAACCGGAACCGGCCATAAGCACATTGCCTATGTATCGAAACGTATGCACTCGCTCCACAACTCTTTCATCACTCATGGAGCACTGAGGAGGTAACTAAACTATATTTACACTAGCTGAAACAGGGAAATAATGATCAGTCATCTAAATTTGTGTTTCAAGTAATAGGTATACGTTTGTAAAACATGTTCAGTCTACATCATTACATGTTCAGTCTACATCATTACATGTTCAGTCTAATTATACACAACTAAAAACAACAAGGTCAGGAGAAAGAAATGCGTTACTATGTTAGTGCTAAGGCAGCGTCGTAACAGCCAACGCACAAGTATCAGAATCAGGGTTTGTGTATCACATCACATTGAGAACAAAAATCCCAAGTTTTCCTTGCAGGTTACTGAAGAAATGTAAATCGGTGTGTAGTTATTGATGTCAGCTAGCAAAGAGATGTTGACAAATAGCCTCTTTGGCCATTATGTATTATGACTAAAGTGTGGGATTTTGGTAAGAACAATCCAGCATGTTTGAGGTTCTCAGTTCAACATTATAAAAAGCATGCTTTGAATCTTTGCACAAATTCTACATATGCTTGTACACTTCTTTTCCAACAGCATTTAGTCTTGCTTATGAAGGCCCATGCAAAATATATCCCTCGTCCATGGATGGCTGTGCCATGAAAACTATCTATATGAGGACGTTCAACTTGTGGCATGTTTCACTTTAACGCACATATCCATGCTAGTGAAATATTTAGCTGCCAGTTTTTATTTGCTCTAATAGATTTGATAGGGAGAACCAGTTTTTTTGCCAAAGCTTGTACCAGCGAACAGGGCACCATCCACACAACTGAACCATGTTTTGAACTTAACAGAGCATTTTCTGCTGCTCACAGCTCACTATAAAAAGGGAACTGCAGTGCTAAATATTACCTTTGTAATTTACAGGTATGGTGCCATTGAGATTCACGAGTTCCCTTGATGTGCCATCATTGAACACTAAAAAACAAATAAAAATGAAGGTTAACTCAAGTCAACACATAACAATTTTAAAATAATCAACCTTAATATTAACAAGCAATATACAAGTTGTTACAACATTTACTACCATAAACAGTCAGCTATAAAATGGTCAGTCTCATTTGACTAAAACATGTATTTAAAACAAAACACGAAGTACCATTTAGGACTGTTTAACTAGAAACGACTTTACATTTTTAAATGAACCAATTTAATGTATAACTATTATTTTCGTGGAGCTGTAAGTAATGTAACAATTACATTTTCGAAGTGTAACCATTCTTAACACTACATTCCACTGCACAGTACGCCTCATATAACACCTGTTAGCACTACACAGTTTAACTATTACATTTCTTTTGTTGTTTGCACTTTGATCATTCAACACTGTAATTCCCATTATAACGCGAATGATTGTAACAGATATCAGTCACCTTTGAGGGGCTGGCACGGGGCTGGATCAGTCTCAAAGCAGCCAATCACATTTTAGCATCCAATGAGAAATGAAGATTTAATAATTACTCCCAAGGAATCCATCAAATCATTGAGTCGCTCCTCCTGGGTGACCTCACGTGCCATTAAGAGTGGCACAGAAGCATAGTGGTGAGAAGGTGTCTTTCTGTGTGATGTTTGCAGGTTCTCCTCGTGTCCGCATTGGTTTCTGCATGGTGCTCTGGTTTCTCCCACCGTCCAAAGACAGGATGCCTAGATTAATTGGCCCGACTAAATTGCCCCCAGTACTCTGATGAACCATTATCTCATCTCTGATATAGCCCAGGTTATCTACTAACTTGCTTACACCTCCCTGCTAGATAACTATTGAATAAATACATAGCTCAACAGTTCCTTCAAACTCTAGTACAAACTGACTGATCTGTGACACACGACGCGGTGGTGTACTATGCAATGTGCTGGTTTATAAGAGGCAGAAATAACTATAAAGACATATCTGTATAGTATTCTCTCTCGCTCACCACTCACAAATAGTACATTTTTCTCTTCCTTGTCTTAATCGTATACATTGTACTATGCAACTGCTGATAATAATTTGCATCATTCTGAGTAGGGTATGTATATATTCGAATCGAATTGAATGTATGCGCATTATAAATTATAAACTGTATTGAAAGGGATGTGGGTCACGGGCTGTATGTAAATAGTTGTGCACATTGTATTTCTTGTATATTTTGTTGTTGGAAAATTTACTCGGAAGAGCAATAAAATCGGACTTAAAAGTCAAAGTCTCTTCCTTCTTTCTCCCGCGCACACACAACCACCAAAACGTTGTGACTTCCAATGGGAAAACGGTCACCTTATAATACGATTTTGCTGAACGTGGTGATTTTAGGAACACATCTATCACCTTAAACAAGCAGTACATGCATTTAAAAAAATCCTACTGACTTTTCACTCCCACACATCTCTTTGGTTTCCATTAGACAATTTATCCAAACATTTAACGAAAATGTATACAACAATTAATTATCCAGGTAGTCTGTGTAACAGCAATAGGTAAAAATCGGAGTACTGGAGTGTATCCACAATGCTCAATTATTGAGTATGCACGTCGTGAATTGGCGAGTCATTCTTTAAATGATGTTGTCTGCATGCTACAGACATTACTTATACAATACTAAACACGCGATTACTATTGCTAAGCCTTTGTGTCAGTAGAGATGAAAGTAGATAGCGCAGATAACAAGTGACATGAGGTTGGGGAATCGGTAGGACAATGCTCTAGAGCAAAGCAGCAAGGCCAGCACATCTGAGACCGGTGGGCAGGCAGCATCGCACTGAGCAACAATACGAGCTGCTTGGCAGTGGCAAGCAGGTTAAAGAACTCGACGTTGCTCGACAACTAAGGCCCTATGAAAACAAAGAACATGAGACATCGGTGAGACATTAGATTATAGAGCACAAACAGCCATGTTTAGCGAGATCAATAAGTGGCTATATAAAAGCAAAAGGGGATATGAGAAGAGCTAGGAAGCAAGATGTGGGGGGCAGTTAAGAGCAGGATATATGGGCAGTTGGATGATGATGGCGACCAGATGCTTCTGAGTTTACAGGAGCTGGGCCTAACGGGCTGAGAAAACGGTGAAAAAGTGTCATGGAGTGTATTCATATTCGAGATTCCACAAAAACAAGTGCAATACATTGCAGTCGAATAAATTAGGAAAATCAACTGCACAAAAATTTTACACGCATAATTAAAAATGAGCTATCCAACTGAAATAAAGACATTTTTACAAATGTGTTCTTATATATTTCATTGTCAAAATTAAACTATTGAACGCTTTAAATGTATGCAGGAACTTTCTCAACATTGGGCCTTGTTTATGTTAACGCAGTGGCTCCTAAATACATGACACTGCACTAAATGGGAAATGTGCATAAATACAGAACAGAATATACCCATGCTAAGCAACACTTTAAAACCCACGCGTAAACATAGCTCTGAAGCCAGTGAGACTCACATTCTTTGATTCATTAATCTGTAGCATTTATAATCCTCAAGCAATCCTTAATTTATTTGTAGTCATTATTTTACATGTCGTACTCGCCATAGCCGTGTGCAATGCTTTGTGACCCTCGGGTGAAAGGCGCTTTAGAAATGTAAATAATATTATCATGCCCGATGCCATTACATAAAAGTGTATCATATCCTCTAAGTAAAAGTCCACCACGCTATATTCTTGCCATAAAATGACTACACTTGAACCACCACAATGTATTTTCTGCACTGGGTATTGGATCACTATTTCTCGGCTTGACATGAATGCCGATGCCCTTAGCTTCCCATGAATGCCTATTTATAAAAACCACTAGTTTTAGATACTGTGCACATGGCACAGAAATGTTTGAATAGCATGTAATGAGCAAGAAGGGCCCCAGTTAAATTCCCGGTTCAGGTGCCTTTCAGTATGGAGTTTGTGTGTTCGCTCCATGCTCACATGGGTTATCGTCGAGTACTCTGTTTTCCTCCCACTTTCCAAAAAACACACGGCTAATATAAAATGTGTAAATAGGCTCATCTCATAAAACCCCATATTGATCAGCTACCTTGGTATTAGAAGAGGGGTGAAGGTGTATAAGGTTCAGTCCATTATAATTTTCAAAAAGGAGTCCGCAGAGGGGTAGGCTTCGTCCCTGCCCCCTCCCCCCCCATGACACATGCCAGGATAAACGTATTGATAATGAATACATGTCTGATGGGTTTATACTCACCGTGCATGTCAGAGACTGGCTTCAAATCCTTATAAACTCCAATAACGTTCATTACATCTTTGGTTGTCATGTCCTTGTATTTGTACTGCAACACATGAAAGACCACTGTTAACAACAATAACAACAATATTTGCATTTTGAAAGCGCTTTTCACCCGAGAGTCAAAGAGCGCTGCACAGAGCTATGCAGAAAACAGCATGTCAACATCGGAATAGACTGGTTAAGTAAAATAATGACTATAAAGCAATGAAAGACATTAAATAAAAAAATAATTGTTACAACAAATAAAGGAAGAAGTGTTTATCATCTGAATCAGAAAAAACATTCATGGTTTATAGCGCTTTGTCAATATACTGATGAAATATAGACCTCCATACACCATTTATGGTCATAAGAGTTGATTGCGCATACTTCGCCGTCCTGGTCAGTATGAATTGGTCAAGCTGGTCCGATTGAGATACTGTTTATCAATTATCCTCCAATCGCCAGGGTCATCACAGTGTGCTTACTACTGAGTCACTGCACCAACCCATAAAGTAATTTGTTACTATGGTATATGCTAATTCATCACTATGGGTACTTTTGCCAGTACAAAGGTAATCGGCTCAGCTACTGAAGCATTGATATTGCATTGTCCTGAGCTGATTGCCTTTTGGCAACAACTGGCTAACACTGAGAATTGGGCTCTAAAGATGTAATTTCTGGAAGTAGGCCAGTTTAAAAGGGCAATGCATTCATTATCAAAGTTTCCTTTGCATATTCCGTGAATTATTTTTGACCATTTCCGAAATTTTGCCAGGACCTGCAATTTAGATTAGTTTTACGAGCAACCATGACGACGTTATGTAAAACAGACTAAACAATTATCAAGGCGCTTATATGGTACAAAAAATCGTACGATCATATCACAGTACACCTCACGATTAATACAGTGCAAACACTGTACATTACTTCTGTATATCCATCCTCTGCGCAAACAGAACTTACGCTTAGTTCATAGTGACTCTTTTAAATGCGTGTACAACATACGTGTATGTATGTTTAAAGCTGCGCTACACGTTTCATCACTGAGTTAACTGTGAACCAGTCACATAGCAATAAATACTTTAGATCGACTTGTGCTAGCAAAAATATGCTTCCATCACAGTGCTATTAAAAGGTTGTGGCTTCAGTGAACTTTAACAGCAGGTATCAGTTTCAATGTTGGCAGCGTTACTTTTTCAGTCCACACAGGGATTGTCTGAAATTATAGCAGGGTTATGTTGTAGTCTTATGACCAATTCAGCTCGAACGGCGAGCCCCACCTTGTTGTGGTCCTCTGACACCACACCCAAGAAGGCAAAGGAGGGCATGAGACGCATAAGGTTGAGAAAACCCAAGTTAGAATATGCCCAATCTCGTCAAATCCCGGAAGCCAAGAAGAGGAGAGCCAGCTCTTGGATGGGCAATCATGTTGTGTAACATGTTAATAGGTTGAAGAACTATGTGATGGGTATGTTTGAGCAATGCAGACAAACCCATTGTACTGTATTTCCATGCTCCATACGGTCACCAGCCGACTCTTACCAATAAAGTATGACTCGCACACTATGGTGAGCCCCTCATCCAACAAAGGATCTACAAAAAGGCTATATACGAATGACTTGGTCAAAAGCAATTGGTGATGGTGAAAGTAAAATGAGTCATGTTAAATCGGATCCAATGTTTAGAATGCTCTAATCATAGAGAATGCTACACATAATGGATTTAAGACAACACGCAACAAGAGTTTGGCAATTGATCATTCACAAATAGTAGCCCTTAGTGAAAAATAACCAATACTATTAAAGAAATTAAAACAAGTGGAAAACAAAGCATGCATATATATTGGTAACAATAAAATTATTGCCAGACATACACCAATTTTTCACGCAAAGTCAATGACACTTTCGAAACACCATTGCTCACAGTAATGAATAAATGCTGGAGCAAATTTTCTATCATATTAATTTCCTGAATTTTCAGTAAAAAAAATGCCACAGACAAACGAGCCACTTCTCACATGTAAATCATTCACTAAGATTACTGGAACATTTAATAGACCTGTCCGCCACAGTAGCATGAAAAGGTTCTCGCATCACATGCCATTCACTCTATCTATTATAGTATAATCTGCTGCCAATGAAATATATTGACTGGAGATACTCAAGCACTGACTTAAAATATCGATACCTAAATTTAAAAAATATATATTTTCAAATAATGCAAACCAATTACGAGACTAAAACGTCCAATTAAATGGATATTGCATGATGTAAACGTCAAAAGAGCAGTAAGAGCAGACAGGCTTTGGCTAAAGTTTTACAGTGGCATTATAAGATACATTTTTTTTTAATGCGACCTGAGAAATGAAGACAAATACAAATGGAAATAATATTCAGCATTTGACATTAAAGTAATGTTATTACAAGAAAAAGGAGTATTATTGGAAATGGTTGAATAATTTAATCAAGAATGCTTTAAAATTGAGCTCAATAATGATGTGAGCAAACCGAGTCAATCTGCTAAATAACAGAAGGTATCTGTTGGAGGGATACAACTGGGATAACACATCACAGCAAGGACGTCAGTTAAGGTGAACTGGAACTAATACATGTAATTTCTAATGCGCACATTTCATAGCACGGTGGCCCAGTGGGTAGCACTGTCGCCTCACAGCAAGGACCCGGGTTCGAATCTCGGCTCGGGTGCCTTTCTGTGTGGAGTTTCCATGTTCTCCCAGTGTCCGCGTGGGTTTTCGCCGGGTACTCCGGTTTCCTCCCACAGTTCAAAAACATGCTGCTGCATAGGATAATTGGCCTGCAGATTAAATTGCCCGCAGTGCCCAGTGATGGACTGGCGTCCCATAATGGGTATATCCCTGCCTTGCGCCCGTGTCTGCCGGGATAGGCTCTGGCTCACCGCGACCCTGTACAGGACTAAGCGGTTTCTGATAATGAGATGAGACGGTCATGAACAACGTGTGCATTTCAGTACGTAATTTCAGCCTCGCAGAGCTTAGCTCAAGTATAATTGGTGCGTGTTGATGAGAAGCTAAGTTTGTATAAGTAATGGGGGATTTTGTCTGGAAAAGTTGTTGCGATAGCACGTCCTAGGTTTGTTGGTGGACAGAAAAGTGACGTGCCCAGGTTGTGCGCGAGCAGGGTGCGTTAAGTAGGTGCTGTGATGAGCTTCATAGTGCACGAGATTGTGTTGAGGTGAGCGATCGAAAATATCGACGCGAGGTATTGTGGGAGCCCTGTGTGGATTGAGTGATGGCATATGAGTGCTGTATTGTAAGCGATGCGGTGGCATGTGGGCGAACAGTGCAGTGTCTGTGCAATCCGTGGTGAGTTTATTTCAAGCTCTGATGTTGAGGACTCTGCGTTATTTTGTTGGCGCTGTAGTTTGGTGAACTGTTTAGAGATGCATTGGGAGGATTCCGTTGCAGTCGTCAAAATGACTTGTGATGATGGCGCAAGGCTTTTTGAGTGCAGAGTAGGGAGCACAGTTGCCAGAGTGCTAGTAGGTGGTGATAGCAAGGTCTAAATATATTGTTTATGTGAGTGCTTAAAAAGTGAAAGATCAAATGTTATGCCTAGGCTTTTTAGGTGAGGGTGCGATGTAGGCACCAGTGATGAGGTGTTGGGTGAGCTGTGTGTTGGTTGGTGCCGAGGAACAGTGTGACTTGATTTGTGCGGATTGAGCAGGTAATTGTGGACGAGCCAATGCTGGAGTGCAGGATTTTAGGTTGCGCTTGTGTTATTGGACTGGGTGAGGGTGGTGGTGAGCTGGATGTCATCTGTGGTGGTGTGGTGCAGTCTGCTGTAGCTGTCAATGAGGCAGTGAAGTGTAAGCAGTAAAAATGAGTGGTGATAATAAACAGCCCTGAGGGACCTCACATGAGGATGTTGTGATGGGTGTTTTAGAGGTGCCCAGTTTGATTAAAGATGTCAGAGATGCAAGAAGCTACAAGTTTGACAGTGGTGCTGGTGCTCGAGTAGTACGTCGGGCTTGATTATGTTGAAAGCCGAAGAGAGGTGCAGGGAGATTAGTGTTGCAGTGGAGCCGGTCGACGATGGTAAGTCAAGTATCTTGATAAGTGCAGTTAGGTAGTGTGTGCTGAGCGATATATGGATTGGAGTGGGCTGAAGTTAAGCAAGGATGTGATTTGGTGCTGTATGCGTGCGAGTTTGAGCCATTTGATGATTTTGCAGTTTGGGGATAGGTTGGTAATGGGGTAGTAGTTGGCAGGGTCACCTGAATCCAAAGCTCGTTTCTTTAATAATGGTGTAATTTGGCCTAGTTTCAGGGGTGAAGGAAAGGTACCGGTGGTGAAACCCAGCGTTAGTGTGAGCAGTGATCTCAGTGAACTGAATAAAGCAGTTCTTTCGTGTGGATTGTTTCTTGTGTTGCGACCGACTGGAGGGTGAAGGTCGTGGTGACAGGAAAAATCAGGGTGACATGGGTACGAATTGATGCTGTTTTGCTGGATGATAGAATACTGGTGGCCACATTGTGTGCTTGTATTGTGGTGACTGAAACGGATGATCAGGTTTTGGTAATGGATGTGATTGCGGTAGTGGTTGCGTGATTAGTGGTGCAAAACTGTTTGATGATGGGCCATAATGCTTGAGGGTTGTTTGTGTAAGCAGATATCTGTCGGGAAAGGTGCGTCTTGAGTGCTTCGTTAACCAGTGCGTTGGTTTATTTACAAACATGGCGATAGGCGAGTGTCATATTGTGTACCTTATAGTTTATAGATAGGCCAGTTCAAGTTTGCATGTCTTATTTTGCTGAGATGGCGGTATAAGTGAGCCAGGGAGTGCTGTGTGCGCAAGGGTCAAAGTTGATTTGTATTGCTGCTAGGGTGTTGATTGTGATAAGGACGGTGTTAAGCTGCTGGGCAAGGGCCAGAGAAGGATGTGGTGAATGATGAGGCTAAACAGAGTGCTTCTTGAATTATAAAATGAAATTGATAAAGAGACAAGTGAGGAAAGATTTTAGTGTTGGACAACTACACACAACGGTGAAAAGGAACCCCTGGATGCTCAAATACATTTTTAAATCAGTGTATATTATCTTCTATGATCGTAATCTTGTCAGTTTATTTCCGGTAAGGCCCACTGAGCTCAGAAGCTCTAAGTTAGACGGGAAGAGTTCACAGGGGTTACATAAAACGACTAGGACGGTGGGTAGTCGGGACGTTAATTGGGAAGAGAAGATTGACAGCCATTGCGTAGCATAAAAGGTAAGATAATTATATAATGATGTTTAATAAGCAGTAATGATAAACTGATATTCTGCTCAGCTCAGTGCGAAAACGGTAAATAGAAACCTGAAGTGTGGAATGGTCCTATGGTCAGACTCTCTATGCAATACGATAAGTGAATTTGGATTATTTTGAAGCCCCTTCGCCTAGAACCTCGTACACTGTTGGTCATGGGAATGCAATAAAACTTCACATGGATGAGCATAGGTTAGTCACATTAAATGTATACTTTACATAGCGCCATACTCCAAAAACTACACCGCAAGACCTAGTTAGGCAACCACTCACCAGTGATGCTAGCAGTGGTTGGGAATATTTTATTTAATTATTAATAAAACTCAGGTTACCAGGTTTATAGGGCAGTGCTAACCACCGTGCTATGGCTACATGATTCAAGCTGTTTGTCCTTAACGAGCTAGTAAGTTCAAATGACTCATAATAAGGCCAGTACTTTTCTTAGTCGCCAGTTTCAATATTAAGAGGCATCCAAAAATGATTATTGGATAGGATGTTTCAATCTCTCTTCGTGCTAAATAGGAATCCAGGGCGTGGTTCGCTGCGCCTCGTTGTGCCTAGTCGAGGCAAGAGAGCAAAGACAAAGATATCTGCGATGCTTATACAGCCTATTTCCAAGAGATACGTATTTACTCTGCTATAAATACGTTAACGGACAGGGGCGCGAATGTGCTTGGGTGGTTAAATATGCTATAAAAGGTGACGTTGCTTATTTTACACTACTCACCAAGATGTGACTAAAACCGCGTGTACAGCACGGCATCAACTTTGTTCATGAATGCTACTTGCACAATGCACAGTGCAAACATCACACGTACCCTATAGGATGCCAGGCTGTACTAACCTACACCGCTACATGGAGCTCCAAATACAAGTGACTGATGGATATTATGGCATTATAAGACTGCACTTTACTCTTATTGAAATTGTCCAGCTTGATGTTGCAATAGATGGTAGCTATGGTTGCCACCGTGGAGGCACAAAACACCGGAACACATCGTGGGGGTAATCTGAAGGGATAGGACTGCACGTCTGATAGATCTCATGACTTTGAATGACTTGGTCCGTGAAACATTAGATTTGCCAGAACAGCTGCCCCAAAAGGCCGATCTTGGGAAAGGTCAGGTGACGAGGTGACAACCGTAGCGCCATCACGCGATCGGGTCTCAGGTCGAGGAACAGGGTTGTGGGCACAATGTGACCCATTGCTGCACGACCCTGGTGCTTACAAAAGGCTCTTGGCATAACAGTGATTTTGTAGACACTTATATCTTTGCCGGCGATGGACTGGCGTCCCATCGTCGGGTGTATTCCTGCCTTACGCCCTGTGTTTCCGGGATAGGCTCCGGCTCACCGTGACCCTATATAGGATTAAGCGGTTTCAGATGAGATGAGATGAGATATCTTTGCATATAGTACGCCTGGCTGTGACCCTCCAGCTATTCAGTAGGGTGACCAGGGGGGTGTCCAGGTGGATGCCTGGTTGTGTGCCCCGGGGAGTGACGACCGGGGGGGGGGTTGTGTGAATGGGGATGTTGACTCTGGAAGCTTCACGTGACGCTTATAGCCGCGTGTTCACCGACAGTCAGCTGTTCGCCCGCTGACAAGTCTGTTCGCCCGCTGACAAGTCTGTTCGCCCGCTGACAAGTCTGTACGCACACACGAAGGCACCGACACGGCGTCTCGCCGAACTCAGCTCTTAAACGGCGCGACCGTCGCGCAAGCGCGGCCCGCGCGGCCCCGTAAGCCTCGCACCTTGCTCAGAAGCTTCTTGACGCTCGCCTCGGTGGGAAGCGCCATGGCTCCGCTTCGCTCGGCGGGAAGGCAAGGGGGGAGACACGGGGAACCTCGCTCGCCGAGACGCCTTGATACGCGGGCGGGCGGGCGGACGCGGCCTGGTAGCTTCTGCGTCCTCGCTCCGCGCCTCTACAGGAAACGCCTTGGCAGGTGACGTCACTGGGCAAAGTGGGTTTGATTACGTCACGCTCGTTCATGCCCCCTCGTCGGGTGATCACGTGGTTGCGCGCGAAGACGTCACGCACGTGCCTCATCACGTTTACCCGAAGTGACGTCACGCAGTGGGTGACTGGGCGGGGGGGGGCGGGGCGCTGAGTGACGTCATCTCTTGCGAGACAGAGACGGCGGAGCGTGCGGCTGCCCCCGTGTGAGCGAGAAACACTGCGGGGCACTTGGCCGGCCTAGAGTCTGTTCAGCATTCACGGGAGATGCTTGCCTTTACTAGCATAATAATACTTGCATTGATAGAGCGCTTTTCACCCGAGGGTCACGAAGCGCTGCACAGCGCTGCGGAGAGAACGGCGCGCCAGCAACAACAAAAGAACGGAAAATGAGCAACAATAACGATATTTTGGGGGTTTTTTTTAATATCCACATCGTTGCAGAACAACATGTAAAATATGATCTGACTTTGAACTAAAATGTCACTCATTATCTGAAACCGCTTAATCCTATATAGGGTCACGGTGAAGCCGGAGCCTATCCCGGAAACATAGGGCGTAAGGCAGGAATACACCCGACGA
>JAZEWT010000004.1:21593937-21604084 GCA_036362905.1 Mordacia mordax
ACAGTAGAAGGGTGACGTCATTTAGAAGGCGCTGGAAGGGGCCGCGGGGATATATAGGCTGGGGGGTTGGAGGGGCGACGGAGTCTCCTGGGGGAACGAGAAGGGGCATCACGATGTAGCTGCTGTTCGTATGCTGCTACTCCACTGCTGGTTCCAATAAAGCATCTAAAATCAAGAAGTCTCTGCTCGTCCGTGCTCACTGGCTGATCTGTGGTGGAGTGGGTGCTGATCCTCGCCGTCGTGTTACCGCTGTAAGCCATCACAAGCCCGCAGTCGAAGCCGTGGTGTCACACCCCCACGTGGCTCTTTCATAAAGTTCCAACCCGACGTCACCCCACGTGGATTTGTTCACCCTCCACAGTAAAAGTCCCCGCAGACGGTTCTGCTCGTCCCCCATGTGACGTTGGTCCCCCCTCTACATTTAAAAGCCCCCTCTCCCTTATCCCTTAACTCTGCAGGTGTGTAAGGCACGTATGGTGTGCGTGTTTAGTGTATAAGGCTCGTGTGGTGTGTGTTTAGTGTGTAATGCACATGTGGTGTGTTTCTTGTGTAGGGCAGATATGGGGTGTGTGTTTTAATGTGTAAGGGACGTATGGTGTGTGTGTATAGTGTGTAAGGCACGTATGGTATATGTGTTTAGTGTGTAAGGGACGTATGGTGTGTGTGTATAGTGTGTAAGGCACGTATGGTATATGTGTTTAGTGTGTAAGGGTTAGTGTGTAGGACACCTATGGGTTGTGTGTTTAGTGTGTAAGGCACATATGGGGTGTGTGTTTAATGTGTGGTACCACGACTCGGACAGCAGACTCGTGGCGGCTCGGCGATAACCGCCACGGCGAGGATCAGCGTTCACTCCACGATCTTTCAGACAGCGAGCAGAGACTTCTTGTCTTTTGATGGTTTATTGAGCAGCGTGCGCGGGCCTTGGCATAACGAAGTCGAGCGACGAGACTACATGTTGACGACTGATGACTGCCCCGTCTGAAGATGACTGACTCTGTCTCCAAACAGCCACTCTCCCACTCACGAACTCCGTCTTTATATTCCTCTGTCTCGCCCCCCCCCCCTCGCATCTTCTGGATGACCTCATGCATAGCCACGTGCTACAATGAGTCACGCACCACGTGTGTAATGTGTATTGTGAACCGGGGCCTGCCAGCAAGGGATTATGTAAATGCACAATCCAAGTTCGATGAATCACGGCACGCAAGTAATCGCACTAACGCTTGTAAACTCTTAACTCCACATCCCCAAGAAAGGTGCCGCGCGTCCCCGCAGCTGCAGGTGGACCCGTACCGCAGTTTCCTTAGCGGACCAGCCTGCGAGGCGCCGCGCGTTGTCGCTGTTCTGCCCAAAATCCTCCTACGATTCGGCGGCGCGGCCCTCGAACGTCAGCGCCATCCTTGCCTCCCCTTCTCCGACTTGGGGACGTATCCTGACGTCTGACACCAAACTGTCACGGATCGCGGCGACACTCGGGGCCGTTATCTACGGCTCCTCCGCAGCTGATCCTGACACTCGCGCGGACGCTGAAGGATGGCTCAACGTCGGGTAATCCTCTAGCGTCACACGGACTGGCTGGGCAACGATGGACCCCCGCGGTACGCTCTCCCGGCCAGGCATGCCAACGGGCGCTGACTCCACGTAGGGGCGGTCGGGGTTTATTCAAACAAGCGCACAACCGGCCACTTGGCCACTCACGGATACAGTTACCGCGCAACTCTACGGGCGAAACGATTCTCGGCGGAGTTAACGCACAGCGGTACAGGTAGCACGGTTCATTCACAAATCCCAGGCACGGAACCCCGAGCTGTCGCGACGCGCGCTTGTGTCCCAGCACCGCAGTCTCCAGCACTGTCACCATGGCCAATTAGCCAATCAGAAGGGTCGCACGCGCCACCCGGCGCGCCACCACGCTGTTGCCACTGTGTCAATTGCCCGACCGTTCCACGTCGGGGAAACATCTAAAGGGGTTGTTCCTGGTCTGGGCTGCTTACCGCTTACCGAGAGTGTCCTCAGTTCACCTCTGCCGGCCGCTTCAACACCACGTGACACGCTGGCACTAGTGCTGGGGCACACTGGCACAGCTCCCGCATGCACGCGGCCTGGCACCGTCCAATACAACATCATTACAATTGTCTCGAGCACAGAACGGGTTCCACAGGATTGGAAGGATGCCCGAGTGGTCGCCCTTTGTAAGGAGAACGACCCTGATTCTAACAACTACAGGGGTATCTCATCTCATTGTCTGAAACCGCTAAATCCTATATAGGGTCACGGTGAGCCGGAGCCTATCCCGAAAACACAGGGCGTAAGGCAGGAATACACCCGACGACGGGACGCCAGTCCATCGCCGGGCATTGCGGGACAATTTTAGTCTGCGAGCCAATCAACCTATCCAGGTGCATGCTTTTGGACTGTGGGAGGAAACCGGAGTACCCGGCGAAAACCCACGCGGACACGGGGAGAGCATGCAAACTCCACACAGAAAGGCACCCGAGCCGAGAGATTCGAACCCGGGACCTTCTTGCTGTGAGGCGTCAGCGCTAACCACTGGGCCACCGCGCCGCCCACAGGGGTATCTCGCTTACGCTTATGTAATAATAAATATGAATCGGGTGCCATGGTTGTTGTTGCTCGGTATGCTGTTTAATATATTGTTGTGTTTTCATCTATACAAGCGTTGGTTATTAATATATGTGGAGTTATTAAACACTTCTCAGAATCCTAAATACCGTGTGCATTTCCCTGCTGGTTCCATCGCATTCAGCATTCACCATTCAACCAACCATTCCCATAGTGTGGGTGACAGCTTGTCCCACATAGGTATCTCTTTCCAGGAAGTATCTAAATGAACACCTAGAGTTGTTACAAAATTCTTTATGACAATCTCCGCAAAAGAAACAAAAGCCATTAGATCGTAGATGTTTCCAAAAATAAATATTTAAACAAAACGTCAAAATGATTGCTTCGAAAAGCTGCTCTCTCGGGACAGCCGCGTCGATGGCTCTCTCTCCTCTCCTCGCGACGTTTCGCCTCACACGTTGGAGGCATCCTCAGGCGAAGCAATCATCATGCATCGAGCCGTGAAAACCTACATCATTACAAAACGTCAAAAATTTTATTTTGCATAATAGGCTTTATTCAGAGACAAGAAGAGCTCTTGCTTTGCACATTACCAATGGCAACAATGCAAAACATGAACGAAAATCAGGGCACACCCTCAACAGTGTGGCAAAAACTGACGTGCACTTCTTACCCAAGTAAAAGACAAATTAAATCTACTTGCCTTTAAAATGATTTGCAAATCTCCTCACTGCTACAAAATAATATGTGTAGGTACTATACATGCACACAAACCGTCTTTATCAAGCAATACAACACAAAGCACTATTTACGGCTGTGTCTGTTTTGATATACATTACAATAAAACAAGCTAATTTAATCTTAGCCTTCCTCTGAGAGTAACCATTAGCAACATCATCACCAATGTTAAATGCTACGGGATGAATGTCTCACCAAGCCCCCATCGCTCACGATTCTGTGAAATAATAACCTACCCAGCTCCGACATGACCTGTTTTCCATTGCTTTATCTCCAAAGTGGATGTCATCTCAGATGGATTCCACTGTTGTCATGCCCATAATGATAGCTGTCCAGTTACAGCACATAAGACCATATAATTATACCAGTTATGAAAGATCGAGGCTTATCTAGTATTATTACATGTTATCGGATGGTTAAAATTATTCTAAAAATATTTATCGTTATTTTTGATGCAATTATATCAAAATTTCTTTTAAAATGTATGAAGTCCCCCCGGAAGAGCTGGAGGAAGTGTCTGGGGTGAAGGAAGTCTGGGCATCGCTGCTTAGACTGCTGCCCCCGCGACCCGGCATCGGATAAAGCGGATGAAGATGGATGGATGGATGAAGTCTCATGCATGTAAATGTGTAACAAGCTGACAGGCCACCATGAATATTGTGCTTAGATGGCTGAACACAAGAGAGCAGGAGCCAGGGTGAGACGAGGCAGATGATTGCTGTCCAGTCTCAGTCTTCGGAGTGGGGTTTGTTATTCCTGAAACACAATGGATAATTATCAAAATGATTAATTTGGTCTTCATTCAAAATAACAGACTATATAAATGAAATTGGTGACGTCATTAAAAAGGACACAAGGTTTAATAGCCGCTCTGTAAACCACCAGTTTTATGACTACTTTTTGAGTATTTTGCAGCAGTCTTATTCATTCAATCATTGTTTTCTTGTAATGATGTAGGTTTTCACGGCTCGATGCATGATGATTGCTTCGAAAAGCTGCTCTCTCGGGACAGCCGCATCAATGGCTCTCTCTCCTCTCCTTGAGGAAGAAGCCATACACTCATCTACACTCAAACCCACCCACTGGTATCGATACATTGATGACACATTCGTTATATGGCCACACGGAAAACAGAAGCTAGTGGAATTCCTTGGTCACTTAAACTCAATACACCCGAACATCAAGATCACCATGGAAATAGAAGAAAACGGCCAAATCCCGTTCCTGGACGTACTGGTGAAGAGAAACGCAGAGGGGACGCTCAGCCACACTGTATACAGGAAGACAACACATACGGACAGGTATCTACACGCGGAGTCTTACCATCACCCGAAACAGAAACGGGGGATACTTCACATCTTAGCCCACCGGTAAAAAACGATTTCAGACAACATCTAAGAAATGAGCTACAACATCTACAACAAGCACTAGCGAGCAATGGATACACGAAAACAGAAATCCAACGTGCCATAACAAGAGAACGGAGACAGAAAGAGCAAGAAAATGAAGAGGAAGATACCAAGATTCGCGCTTTCCTGCCGTACGTGAAAGGCACCACAGAAAAATTAGCAAATACCTAGAAAAATATAACATTAAAACAGTCTTCACAACCCACCAGAAGATACAGGACGTACTCAAATCACCTAAAGACCAACTACCGTTACAGACAGAAGGCGTATATCGCATCCCTTGCAACAACTGTGAGGAAATATACATCGGACAAACAGGACGAACGATAGCCACCAGAAAAAGAGAACACGAGGCAGCAGTGCGCCTGCGGCACACGGATAAATCAGCAACAGCAGCGCATAGTGTAGATAAACAACACAAAATCGATTTTGATAAAATACGAATACTAGCAGCCATCCGCCATAAAGGTCCAAGATTAATTCGTGAAGCAATTGAGATTCAGAAGACTAAAAGCATCATGAACCGAAATCAAGAAATTCATATAAAACTTAGCCAATCCTGGAGGCCAGTTACTGAAGTCAGGAATGCAGGACATCAGAGGGGGATCGTCTAATTGTGTTCGGGGTATCTTTTCATGAGATGTAAATTAGGGGACTAGCCACAGACAAAGCAGGGAGGGGGTAATCAGAGTTCCCGGGGTGGAAATGGAATAAGGAAATTAGTGTCAAGGTGACTCAGAGGCGGACTCACACAACAAAGGACACATGCATCACGCCCACACATATAAAGAGACAATGGAAACTACGCACGCACACTACGCCTGAGGATGCCTCTAACGTGAGGCGAAACGTCGCGAGGAGAGGAGAGCCATCGACGCGGCTGTCCCCAGAGAGCAGCTTTTCGAAGCAATCATCATTGTTTTCTTGGTTTTATTTACATTACTTTTAATTCTTCAAATTCTTAATTGGTTATTAATAATTATATTTTTATGCTTAAAACATTGGGGCCTTCTCTACTGTGAGCAAGTGAAACCTGCGACGTGTTTTAACTTTCTCCCAAGCGCCTCAAGGAATAACTTTATCACTATGATCAGTATTCGCACCACACACACACTAAGATCGTTCCATTACTACATGCTCACCCTTACCTTTTCTCTCTCATTTAACCTTCCACATATTCTGCTGCATTACTATTGTTATTGTTGGCTATACCGCGCATCGCCTACAAACTCACTTCAACTAAACTCATCGCGTTACACAACGGTAATCCTCTATAGTTGATACAATCTTACATACAGTATATAGTCTGACATACCTCGTTTGCACGCTACAGCAGACAGAACTCCACTCTTTCCACGCTTCGCCGTTATATCTCACTCCTCATCACATCAGCTCTTGCCCCGATTACGCTCCAATCACGCCGCGCCGCCGACTGATTCAATTAGTCCATACGTGTGCTGTAACCGACACCGCAGTCAGGTGCTTGTCACCGGCCCACGTGATGTTTACCGGTTTCTCGTGTTGTCCTCACATCAACCTGGCTGTGCCATCTTATCACCACGTGACCCTAGCATACCCAGTCTGGAGGACGTTAACGCACTCCCCACATCTACGTGACCAGGCGTGCTCGAGGCTGGGCACCATAGTTCCCCCCCCAGCAAGAGATGCCAGCTGGACATCCTCACCATCAATGTGACCAGGCTCGATCAGGCGCTGGAACATCTCCCGAAGGCATCCTAGGTGTTCCTCCATCGTCCTGCTGGAGACGATAATGTCATCAAGGTAGATTAGGCATTTCCTCCACTGTAGCCCCCCCATCACGTGTTCCATCAGCTGCTGAAATGTAGCCGGGGCATTTGACAGTCCGAAAGGTATTTCCCAGAACTCGAACAGGTCCATCGGGGTGGTGAATGCCGTCTTCGGCCGGTCCTCTTCGGCCACCCCGACCTGCCAGTAGCCGGATGCCATGTCCAAGGTCGAAAATATCAGTCCCCGTTCAGCCAGATCAATGTCTCATCGACACGTGGCATCGGAAAAGCATCTCCCACCGTCACGGCATTCAGGCGGCGATAGTCCACGCAGAAGCGGGTAGACCCGTCCTTCTTGGTGACCAGGACTACCGGCGCCACCCAGGGACTCGAGGATGGCTGGATAATCCCATCCCGGTGCATTTCCTGTACTGCCTTGTAGATTCTCGCCCACTCGGGAGCCCCCATGCGGTAGGGCAGAACTCTCACCGGCCGGGTGTCTCCGGTGTTAATGCAATGCTGCATGCGATCGGTTCTCCCCACATCCACGTCGTGCCGGCTGAACACGTCCGCGAACTCACGCAGCAGCCCAGTCCACCCGCAATTCATCGAGGAGAGGGGGGGGGGGCAGCTCCTAGGCCACAGGCCCCACTCGCCAGGCCAGGTCCCACTCATCCTACATGACTTGCTCCGCCTCCCCGGCCCACAGGGTGTACACTGCCTCCGTTATGGCTCGGAGCTATATCGGTGTGTTGTGGGGGTTCAACACACTTAGCACTAGGCCTCGCTCAGCGGCTACCACTGTCGCCGCGCCCACAAGTCGGTATCGGTGAGTGAGTTCTGCGTGGGGCGTCAGTAAGACATCCCTGTTGAGCGCGACCCCATCTCTACCGCGGGTGATGATACAAAGCAGCCCCACGGAATTTGGGTCGAACTGCACCCGGCGTCCGACGTAAGCGGCGCCATGTTCATCTGCATCCGGTGCTGTGCCCCATGACCTCGGAACCGACGTCACATCCGCACTTCCGGGAACTAACGTCACGCTTGGCCCTGCTGTGGTCGACGTCATGTCCGTCCTCCCGGGAAGTGACTGCCCAGTGCTGGGACGAGTCCTACCGCCCGCGTGATCTCATCGCGGACCCTGGTGCTCCCGGCTACCAAGGCCTATTGTCGTTTGACGCCTCCCGAGGTGAGGGCGAGACCGTGCGTGGACAGTCCCGACCCTCCATCATCCGTGGTTGCCGTTCAGGGGACCCCCCCTCCAGACCCCATCTTCAATGAATCCAGCCACCGCTGAATGTTCCTCAGTGTATCATCGCTCAGGCTTGTTGGGCTCGCTCCGTGGTCGCCGCGCTGCAGCAACGACCTGCCGTCCGCTTCGTCTTCCTCTGGATCCTCGCAGGCCAACAGCGCCCCCCAGCGTCGGCGGGTCCGGTCACATGTCGCGCTCTCCCACGCCAAAGCCCTGGCCTGTATCTGCGTGTCAGCTCCGGGCGTTCAACGTCCTCCTGCCACCAGTCTATCCCCCGCCGGTACCGGAGCAGCTCAATTCTCACTTGACTTGGTGAACTGGCGTCTCTCCTCCGGGAAAAGCCCGGTGGATGAGCGCCACACAGGGGCTCGTCCGGCCGTCTGTGTTGCCGCGCCAGTTCCTCCTGCGTGGCCGCCAGGACGACTCGGTCGAAACGTTCCTCGTCCGCCTGGTTGAGTCGGGTCCAGTCCTTCCTAGTCCTCACCTCCAGTGTACCCAGGAACCGTGCCGTGTGCCCTCGCAGCTGGAGGTGGACTCGCATCGCAGTCTCCCTGTCCGACCAGCCTCCGAGGCGCCGCGCGCTGTCCACGTGTTGCAGGAAGTCTTCCCAGGACTCTGCGGCGCGTCCTTCAAATGTCAGCGCGATCATTACCTCCCCTCCTCTGACATGGGTTTGTATTCCACCGTGACTCCAAATTGTCGTGACGCGTGTAACATCCTGGAGTTGATTGCGTCGGCTCCCCCTCACGCGTCCCCGATGATTGCGCTCGTGTAGGCAGGCTCTCGTCCATTCTCTCCAACTCGGCCATCTGACACTTTCCATGAGTATAACAAGGACGGGATTACTTTTCAATGAACAGTGGTGTATGCTCCTGTTATTTTTTTACAAACACAAGCATCATGCTACCACAAATAGGAGGAATACAAACGTCAACATAAATAGAAATCTGGATTTTATATCGGAAGACTAGAATGCTCACATTGTGAATCACGCAGCCACGTTAATGTTCAAGTGAGTAATGTGTAAATATGAAAACAATGACTTCTCCAATTGATATGCATTGAAATAAGCTCACAAATGTGATACAAGTGCGAACGTTGATTTCCAGTACTCGGCTTATATTTAATGATGGCATTTTTGTATACATTTTCCCACTTTGTATCCATTTTACATTATTAAAGCAGCGGTTCCCAACCTTTTCTTCATATGGACCATTATATGATCTTCAATAGGTTTTCGTGAACAACATACGCAAGCCATTTATATTTATTTTTCCACAGCTTATGGCAGCGACAGCATACAGCATGCACGCCAACACTCACTCAGCAAGCAGACCATCAGAGGCTTCTGAGGTTTTCGATGCTTTATTCATGAACACAACACCATGCCGGGGTAACACCACACATAAACTCCTACCGCCCCCCCCCCCAACGCTTAGCACCCTCACCGCTCCATTCTGCTGATTACATGCTGAACGTGGATTCCTCACCATTCCCCATGGGAGCTCTCTCAAACGCTACTGCACACCGCGTTTTATATCTCTCCAGATCCAATCCATCTACACCACATGTCCGGTCCAATCCGTTGTGCCCACGGATCTCCCTCATTCCCGCCAGATCTTAGACGACGTGATGTTTATGCACCTACAAGTCGACCTCCAGTTATCTCCTTGTCACCCTGGGCAACTCCTCGTATGCACCTAGCCAGTCACGTGCGAGGCTTGGCACCACAACTCCCCCCCAGAGGAGAAAGTTTCCCTGGCCCTTTCGCCGCCATCGCACCAAGACTCGCAGCGCACCACCGCAATCTCTCTCCGGTACACACCACCATACTCTCTCTCTGGTACACTCCACCGTACTGTCTCTCCAGTACACACCACCATACTCTCCTGGTACACACCACCATCTCGTCGTACCAGCGACTCGCGCCTGTCGCCGGCTTTATCGTACCACCGACTCACGCCACACCACCGACTTGCTCCTGCCGGTACCTACACCGCTCTCAGGGATCCTCATGGGTGGGGGGCACTTGAAGGCCCCCCCCCACACACTCCTCTCCTGTGGTCTCCCTGCCGGTACCTACACCGCTCCCGGGAATCCTCATGGAAGGGGGGCACTAAAAGGCCCCCCCACCCACACACCCCCCTCCCACGGTCTCCCTGCGAGTACGTACACTGCTCCCAGGGATTCTCATGGGCAGGGGGCACTCGAAGACCCCCCACCCACACACACTCCTCTCCCTCGGTCTCCCTGCTGGTACTTATACCTCTCCCGGGGATTCCCACGGGCGGGGGGCACTCGAAGGCCCCCCTCCCCACATACTCCTCTCCCGTGGTCTCCCTGAAGGTACCTACACTGCTCCCAGGGATTCTCATGGGCGGGGAGCACTCGAAGCCCCCCCCCCCCCCCCCCCC
>JAZEWT010000004.1:21617878-21628191 GCA_036362905.1 Mordacia mordax
CCGCGCTACCCGCTGCACCACCGCTCTCCCCCCCGGCTACCGCGCTACCCGCTGCACCACCGCTCTACCCCCCGCAGCTACCGCGCTGCCCGCTGCGCCACCGCTCTCCCTCCCCGGCTACCGCGCTACCCGCTGCGCCACCGCTCTCCCCCGCAGCTACCGCGTTACCTGCTGCGCCACCACTCCCCCGCGGCTACTGCGCTACCCGCTACGCCACCGCTCTCCGCGGCTACTACGCTAACCGTTGTGCCACCGCTCCCCGCGGCTACTGTGCTAATCACTGCGCCATCACTCCCCGCTCTGCGGCTACCGCAGCTACCGTGCGAACCGCTGCGCTACAGCTCTCCCCCCCACAGCTACTGTGCGAACCGCTGTGCAACGCCAGGCCGCCTTCGCCGCCACTTCCCTCTGGGGTTCGACGAGCCGGGTACCCCCAAGGGCCCCCCCCCCCGGCTCTAGCGCCGACGAGGTGCCACCACAATGGCAGCCACACATCGACGACGGCTGTCAGCGGCCTCCGGCACCACGCACGCTCCGCGCACGCATGCGGCCCGCCGAGCAATGCCTGGCCGCCCTGGTGCGGCCCGCTGAGCCTGCCGCAGCTCCGACTCCTCCCGCCTTCACTACACTTCGAGCCGCGCCACTATTCTCCTGCGACTCTCCTCCGCAGTTCGCTCTCTCGCCGCCGCCGCACTCTGAGCCACGCCGCCATTCTCCTGCGACTCCACGCTCCTCCGCGGCTCGCTCTCGCCGCCGCCGCCCCTCCGGCCCGCGCTGCTTGTTCCACTGCTGGCTTGCTGGCATCCTCACTCTGCTCGTTGGCTCCGCCGCCAGACTCTTCGACGCTCTCTCAGCCGCCACTCGCTGCAGCCTCTGACGTGAGTCCACATCCTCACTGCTGACACCAACTGTGACACCACGGCTTCAACTGCAGGCCTGTGATGGCTTACAGCGGCAACACCACGGCGAGGATCAGCACCCACTCCATGATTGATCAGCCAGCGACCACGGATGAGCTGAGACTTCTTGAGTTTAGATGCTTTATTGAAACCAGCAAGACACGGGCTGGAGTAGCGGCACACAACGAGCTCCTACATCATGATGCTCCTTCTCGTTCCCCCAGGAGACCCTCCTCGCCCCCTCCAACCACCGCCTATATATCCCCGCGTTCCCTTCTAGCGAGTTCTAACCAACGTCACCCTTCACCGTAAAAGTCCCCCCCTCGCAGCCCGTGCTGCTGTCCGTCCCCCCACGTGCCTCTTCTAGAAAGTTCTAACCGACGTCACCCCACGTGGCTTTGTCCCCCCTTTACAGTAAAAGTCCCCGCAGACTGTTCTGCTCGTCCCCCACACGGCGCCGGCCCTCCCTCTACAGCAAAAGTCCCCCCCCTCCCCTATTCCTTAACTCTACATTCATCTGCCAGTGACAGAAAAACTTTAACGTGTACCGTATTACACCGTAATAATAATGTATAGCTCGTAGTCAATACACAATTAGGTTGTCACGGCCCGATGTATGATTGCTTACCAAAGTTATTCTTTCGGGACATGGGCGTCGAGTGTTCCTCCTTCACAACGTTTCGCCTCCCACGTGGAGAGGAGAGCATGACACGGCTCTCCCGAAAGAACAGCTTTGTTAAGCAATTATTTATACATGAGTGTTCCCACCCTGTGTTTGTTGGTCACACGGTGGTCAACACGTCTTTGTTACATGATCAAAATGTTGTATTATTGTCATCGTGTACTAAACACAGCGACAGCCATGCTGAAGGCCTCGCCAAGCAGCAGTGGCAGTTCGTGGAGGCCTCCAACTTGGCTGATTACAAGAAAATATCGTTGCTGCCTTTTCTTAACAGACAATTGTGGTGACGCAAAGTTTTTGTTTATTCATTAAAATAGCAGCCACACAAATCGTTAATTTGTGGTGCCAAGCCTCGCACCTTGCCAGGCTGGGTAAATGGTGATGCTCGTGCTGGGGTTGGATCGGGTCATTCGCCAGGTTACTGCGGGTCAATTGAGCTGGACATGGGACAGAGCAGATTGGAGGAGAGAGAGGTGGTGTGACTCACCCGAGTGTGAAGACAGACGATCTGAATGGCTGTTGGACGTGGCGTGACCTAGCCCCGAGATCATAACATCACATGATGGGTGACATTGGAGGGGACCTGGGATAGAGGTCTGTGGGGATATAAGGGGATGTGCGGAAGCAAAGATCATCATAGTCGTGTGGGAAGCTGTCGACTATGCAGCCGTTATATAGGGTCAGGTAAACTGTTAGCGTGCGAAGCGTGGGGTGTAGTGAGTTGTGTTGCTGTTTGTGTTATCGTTGTGTTATAGTAGTGTGCAGTGTTAATAAAGCTGCTAGAAAGAGAGAAGTCTCCCATCCTCTCGCTGGAGTGGCTACTGATTGTGTGGTAGTGAAGAGAATGGCGTCGCCCCCGTATCGTGCGCGCAGCCGGGACCACGAGGGAACGCCAGCGGGTGGGCCGACTGGTGGTAAGGGAGCTGGTCCATTGGTGTGCCCTCACAGTTGGTGTCAGTTAAGTGGGATGCGAGCTCACACCGAGAGTGCGAGGCAAGCGAGGTCCTGGCAGCATGGGAGATGAAACCATGGGGTGGGCAACTGCAGAGACAGCGTGGCAGAGTACGGCTGCAAAGCAGCGAGTTAGAGACAGTGCGGTGGAATACAGCTACAGTGCAGGTGCATGCGGAGACAGCGAGTCGGAGACAGCGTGGCGGAGGCGGCGGGAAAGGCCCGCTCAGCGGTGGTTGGCAGACTGCTAATGGCGCAGCTCGGCCCATGGAGGAGCGAGACACAGCGAAGCACTGCAGAGCAGACACCTCGAGGTGTCCAGCATCGCAGAGCAAGCGACATCGAGGCGTGGCGAGCAGGAGCGAAGGTACAGTGAGACGGCACCATTGCCCGCTTGGTGGTGGCGACCCTGAGGGGCAGAGCCGGTGTGGCGCCTCGCTGCGGGGGAGGAGCCTGCAAGCGGAAGCCCCGAGGGGCAAAGCCAGCACTGCCCAGCTACGGGGGAGGAGTCGCACCGTGTGGACGGTGGCAGACGGTCGCTGTGGGCGTGCCATGGGGGCTCAGTCACAAGAGGGGACAACAATCAGAGCCGTGTGCTGCAGCAAGGCTGTGGGAGTGGAGATGCGTGAGGCCTTCGAGTGCCTCGCCTCATTAAAAGCCCCGGAGAGGTGGAGGTGGTCGCAGGGAGGCCGTGCGAGTGGGGTTGGGGGAGGTCTTTGAGTGCCTCGCCCCATTAAATGCCACTGAGAAGTGGAAGTGGTGGCAGAGAGCATACGTGGCCGAGACGGGCCATTGGCGACGGCCGTGCGGCGGTGTCTGCCTCCCCCCTGGCGCAATGCGTGCGGCTGGGTGCGGTGGCGGCATGAGCTCGGGAAGGAACTGTGGTGACAAGCCTCGCGCCGTGCCAGGCTAGGTACATGGTGACGCTCGCGCTGGGGTCGGATCGGGTCGTTTGCCAGGTTACTCTGGGTCAATTGGGCTGGGCGTGGGACAGAGCTGATTGGAGGAGAGGTGGTGTGACTCGTCTGAGCGTCAGGACAGATAATCTGTGTGTGGCTGTTGAACGTGGCATAGCCTAGCCCCGAGATCTTAACATCACGTGACTGGGTGACGTTGGAGGGGACTTGGGAATAGGGGTCTGAGGGGATATAAAGGGATGTGCGGAAGCGAAGATCACCGTAATCGTGTGCGAAGTTGTCGACTGCGTGGCCGTTATGTTGGGTCAGGCGAATCGTTACCGCATAAAGCACGGGGTGTAGTGAGTTGTGTTGTCTCGCTGTTTGTGTTATCGTTATGTTATAGTAGTATGTAGTGTTATTAAAGCCGCTGGAAAGAGAGAAGTCTCCCATCCTCTCGTTGGTGTGGCTGCTGCGTGTGGTGGTGGAGAGTAGATGGTATCGCCGCCATTCTGCTTGCGCTACTTGGACCACGATGGAACGGTAGTGGGCGGGCCGGCTGGTGGTTAGCGAGCCAGCCAGTTGGTGTGCCCTCACACATTCAGTTTCAATGCCCGCTTAATCCTGCACAGGGTTGTGGGGGGGGCAGAGTCTTTCCCGGCCGGCAGAGGGTGCAAGGTCAGGGCACTATCCACTGTGCCACGGTTCAGCCCCATACTAATCATTAACATTGATTAAATACAGATTAAATTGCTACCGTGTCCCAATGCAACAGCAGGCATCTCTGTTTGCTGTGCAAAGTGGGGAGGTAGACACCAGGGAAAGGAGAAGGACTCGGTGGGAAGGTAGAACGATGGAAATTACGAGGGTGCAATTGGCGAGATCATTCGTCCAATCTAGAGTAAATCAGGGTCTTTATATTCAAAATGTGGCCTGATGACCCCGTGATCCAAACAGCGCAGGGATTTCTAGTGCGATAGTGCGTTTTCTGAATGTTGTGTTTCCTTGCTTACAATGTCGCATGTTTGCCTCCTGGAAGCTGGGGTCATCGTCGGGTGCTGTCACATTGTTCTTCAGCTTATTCCATGGCAGGTACCAGCTCAGGCCCTCGTTCATCACGTCAAACAGCAGGAACAGCTCCTCATCTGCATAGCTCTTTAGAATCATTAGTCTCATGAACCACATTGACACTTGGGAATGTGCGAAAATTAACATCACTCATTAAGTTGCTGACGGTACATCACAGCATCAATTGAAGATCAAAACAAACATGTGCATTACAGAAGCAAAGACAACTTCTATCAGTTCAACAATTCATTAGCCTGATGATGCCTCCAACGTGGGAGATAAACGTCGTGAAGGACAAAGGTGGCAGAGTCGACATGGCTTTGGAAAAAAAATAGCTCCTGGGAGCAATTGTCTTAAATCTCAAGCGATTACTGCTAGGGCCGTGTCGAGCGATGGTTGTCAAGTCACTCAAGCCTACATTTGTTGCGTGACTGCAAGCATTATTGCTCCAGATGTAACACAACCTCAGACAGAAAAATGACAAAACTGGAAGTTGCGACGATACAGTCATGATAGCCTTGCCTTGTCATTTGTAATTGGATGTGACATGGATAACACTTAAAATTGTGATGATTGCTTCTAAAAGCTGCTTTCTTGGGACAGCCGCGTCGATCGCTCCCTCTCCCTCCATCGCGACGTTTCGCCTCACACGTTAGAGGAATCCTCAGGCACTTTGGCCGACAGAGGGTGCAAAGCGGGGGAATACCTATGATGTGACGCCAGCACATCGCAGGGCACACTTTATGGGGCAATTTACTCAGCAGGCCAATTAACCAAGGTAGCAACGTGTTTATGACGGTGGGATGAAACCGGAGTACTCAGCGAAAATGCACGCAGGCACGGAGAGAACACGCAAACTTCACGCAGAAAGGCACCCGAGTCGGGGACCGAACCCGGGGTATTTTTGCTGTGAGGCAGCAGCACTAGTCACTGTCAACACATTAGTTTCACAAATCTTTGCAATTGTATTTCTGAATGTGATTGTATTGTGCGCTTTTTTGTACTCGTTACTTAGGATGGGATTCTAGTCCATCAGAGGGCAACGGGAGAAATTTAATCAGAGCACAATTAACCTAGCCAGCATGTCATTGGACTGTGGAAGGAGACTGGAATACCCGGAGAAAAGCCAAGCGGCCACAGAGAAAACGTACAAACTCCACATAGAAAGGCACGCGGGACCTTCTTGCTGTGAAGCGGCAGCACTACTCGCTACACCGCCACGCTGCCCGGAGACCAGTATCGAGGATTCTATATCGTACGGACCTGCTCGCCGTGCTGATCCAGCGAGCCATTGCGGCAGATGAGGAGGGGACCGACCAAGCCCGAATGTGCGTCCCGTACATGGTCCACCGAGCTGCTGTACAGGTAGGTGACGCACGGCTGGTCCACCTGCGTGGGGCCGGTACCTCGCGGCGCGATCCATCGGTACGTGTGCGTCCCTCCTGCGGGCACGGCTGCCACCTCGTGGAGCTCTGCCACATGAAAATAAACACGGGCGCGAGGGAAGATGACTTCTTCGGTCGTCCCATTCGGTCCCACTCACAATTCCGAGATCGAAGCATCATTCGATGGGCCTCAACATCGTGGAACCCATCTCATCTCATTATCTGAGATCGCTTAATCCTATATAGGGTCACGGTGAGCCGGAGCCTATCCCGGCAACACAGGGCGTAAGGCAGGAATACACCCGACGACGGGACGCCAGTCCATCGCCGGGCATTGCGGGACAATTTTAGTCTGCGAGCCGATCAACCTATCCAGGAGCATGCTTTTGGACTGTGGGAGGAAACCGGAGTACCCGGCGAAAACCCACGCGGACATGGGGAGAGCATGCAAACTCCACACAGAAAGGCACCCGAGTCGAGAGATTCGAACCCGGGACCTTCTTGCTGTGAGGCGACAGCGCTAACCACTGGGCCACCGCGCCGCCCTCATCGTGGAACCCGTTTCTTGAAAAACATTTTTTTAGATTAATTCGTTGCTTTAAGCCTTTAGGCCGCGTCGATGGCTTTGAGGATGCCTCCAACATGTGAGGAGGCGAAACGTCGCGAGGAGAGGAGAGACAGCCATCGACGAGGCTGTCCCGAGAGAGCAGCTTTTCGAAGCAATCATCGTTATTTATTTAGTTAATTTTATCTTCTTTTAACGTTTCATATTTTATTGTAGCTGTGTAAAGTGCTTTAGTAAAAGGTGCTTATAAATATAAATTATTATTAGCAGTGTACCCGACCTGCAGGTGTTCTTGTTCTACTCTTGTAACACGATCTTCTGATTGGAGGATACAGGTGGAAAAGTGCTTAAGAGGTTGATGGTAGTGCAAAAAAAGAATTTAAAGATGAAATCGCGTTAGTAGTGTGCGTTACCCCACAATATGAGAGGTAAAATTATGTTTTGCTTCTAATACTAAGTTAGAAAATAGATGGAACAATGGTAATGCTTTTATGTATTTCTATAATTTGTTGCTACTATTTGACTTTCAGTTGAACTGTACTGATGTTGTTGTTGACATGCCATTCTCTCCACAGCTCGAATTTGTAAAAAAAAAAAACTCCCAAAAAAACCCGTTATTGCTGGTTTGCCGTTCTTATCTCGTTGTTGATTTGTTGTTTTTTTCTGCAGTTCTGTGCAGCGCTTTGTGACCCTCTGATGATTAGCACTTTAGAAATGCAATTATTATTATACAATAAAAGTTACATTAAACCATTGCTCAATATATTATTTTTAACACTGAGAATTTTGCATTTTAAAATTATAGTTGAAAGTCAGATCATATTTTACATGTTATTCTGCAGCGATGTGAAAAAAAAAATAAAAAAAATAAACATGTTATTGTTGCTGATTTTCGTTCTAATGTCGTTGTTGTTGGCGTGGCCATTCTCTCGCAGCTCTGTGCAGCGCTTTGTAACCTTCGCGTGAAAAGCGCTCTATATATGCAATTATTATTATTATTAAATCATTTCATAATTATGTTGAGGAGACATGTATTTTCATTGTAACAATCGGGGAATACCAAGCAAACAATAACATATATTATCTGAGCAATGATTTTTAAACTACCTGATCTAATCTGTTACTTTAGGTAGCTATCATACCAAAATTCCCCTTGCCGGTGGGTTCGTTTCTTGCGAATACACCGTGTGGATTGATGTTGTAGTTCCTGTCACCCATGTTCTTAAAGATGACGACGATTTCATCCCCGACCTCTGCTCGCAGCACAGGCCCTGTGGAGGAGAGATAAAATGATCATTGCTGCGGTCGTTTCCAACAAGACATGGACCCAATCAGACTTTAGAAATATTTATGAAGTCTATGGCTAGGTTAGAGTCATGTCATGGATGGAGATTAGAAGAAAAAGATAATTGTTGGACAATTTCATTTGATAACCAAACGGCATCTTATAGTAAGAATAAGTTACGAAATTTAGTTTTATCTTTAAAATGCCAGTTGTGTACATTTTGGAATGTTTGTATGACGATAAGGAATGTGCAATGTTATTACTTAAACCTATACAAAATTATGCTTGTGGTAATTAATCCAAGGCGGTACGGTGGCCCAATGGGTAGCGCTGTCGCTTCACAGCAAGAAGGTCCCGAGTTCGAATCTCGGCTCGGGTGCCTTTCTATGTGGAGTTTGCATGCTCTCCCTGTGTCCGCGTGGGCTTTCGCCTTGCACTCCGGTTTCCTCCCACAGTCCAAAAAACATGATGTTGCATAGATTAATTGGTTTGCAGACTAAATTGCCCTCAGTGCCCGGTGATGGACTGGCGTCCCATCGTGAGTATATCCCTGCCTTGCGCCCTGTGTCTGCCGGGATAGGCTATGGCTGACCGCAACTCTGTACAGGACTAAGCGGTTTCTGACAATGAGATGATATCATTAATCCAGGGCGGCACGATGGCCCAGTGGGTAGTGCTGTCGCCTCACAGCAATAAGGTCCCGGGTTCGAATCTCGGCTCGGGTGCCTTTCTGTGTGGAGTTTGCATGCTCTCCCCGTGTCCACGTTGGATTTCGCCGGGCATTCCGGTTTCATCCCACAGTCCAAAAAACATGCTGCTGTATAGGTTAATTGGCTTGCAGATTAAATTGCCTGCAGTGCCCGGTGATGGACTGGCGTCGCATCGTGGACATATCCCTGCCTTGCGCCCTGTGTCTGCCGGGATAGGCTCCGGCTCACCGCGACCCTGTAAACGACTAAGCGGATTCTGACAATGAGATGAGATGAGAAATTAATCCATTGCAATATACTACTCGCCATACAAAAACGATATACGATTTTAAACGCTGGGTTCTAATGCACAAGTGTGCAATGTGCATGCACTTGAAGGAAAATAAGCTCGTAATTTAATTTTCCTGCACTTCCATTTTTCATTGTTGAAGGGACCTTCAGCCTTCATCTCTTCCGATTTTCAGGCAGTGGTTTCTCATTTGCCACAAACCCTTCAGTGCAAAAAAGCTCCAACATGTGACAGAATGTCAAGTAAGTCAGTTTTATAAATTACCCACTCTCATGACAGGTGCCAGTCTGTCCAGAGGATTACTGCTCTTTCACTTGCCACAAGGGAAAGTAATTCATTAACAGCCTCAATATTCGTATCTCCTGCCAAACCAAGCACGGAATTTGTGCGCATTAAACGTTGTATTATAATTATTAAATGCGCATTATACGTTGTATTATAATAATTAAGTGGATCGAGTTAACCTCCATGATTTGTATTGAAAACTTCTTCATCGGGCGGCGTGGTGGGACAGTGAGTAGCGCTGTCGCCTCACAGCAACAAGATGCTGGATTCAATTCCCAGCTTTCCTGTGTGGTGTTTGTGTTCTCTCCCAGTGTCTGCTTGGGTTTTCACCGGATACTCAGGTTTCCTCCCACCATCCAAAGACACGCTGCTGCCTAGGTTAAATGGCCTGCTGAGTAAATTGCCCCCAGTGCCCTGCTATGTAATCGCGTAAGATCCTGGGTATAGTACTGTCTTGCGCCCTCTGTCTGCCGGGATAGGGTCCAGCCCCCCACGACTCTGTACAGGATTAAGTAAGTATTGATAATGATAATGACTTTCTAATTGTGAACTGATGCCATGCCAAGAGTACCATTACAAAATAATATATGTTCTCTGGAAAAGTAAACATTATTTTCAATTTCTAAACAGTTAAACGTAAAAATCACACACAATCGTGCAAATCAAAGCACAGCATACCCAACATCCCCATGTGGTGTTGTTTTGATGGCCGCTGCTTCCTGGTGGTGAAGTTTGCATTGGTGTACTCCGTGTAGAGGATTTTCCTGTACACGCCTCCAATGCTGCTGGGCCCTTTCGTAAAGTACTTCTCAGATGCACTAGAGCAGGGGTCGACAACCTTTTATAAGTGGCGCGCCAAGAGTTAATGTATTCACTCTTATTTATGGATCTGCTTACTATTGATAGGCTGGCCCTATTAGTAGCAACTACACCAATTGATTATGTTTAGTTCTGCATCAGAACTTTTATTGGGTGGCGTTATTCAGACATTGACAGAGCAGTCATCTTGCGATTTGCTTATGGCACGCCTGCTGTACGTTATCGACTCCTGCACCAGAACAATGACGCGATTGTTCTCACACATTGCAAGGTAATAGTTATTAAAATTTCAGAACACCTTATCCACATCACAAGGCACTGTATGTCAATGCAATTATGCGTTCCAGTAGTTGCACGATAATACATTAATTCAATATACGGAGAGACATTAAGGGCGGCGCGGTGGCCCAGTGGTTAGCGCTGACGCCTCACAGCAAGAAGGTCCCGGGTTCGAGTCTCTCGGCTCCGGTGCCTTTCTG
>JAZEWT010000004.1:21635288-21649191 GCA_036362905.1 Mordacia mordax
TGTCTGGGGTGAAGGAAGTCTGGGCATCGCTGCTTAGACTGCTGCCCCCGCGACCCGGCATCGGATAAAGCGGATGAAGATGGATGGATGGATGGAACCCTTGCCAGGTGGCCGAGTGTGGTACTGGTTGCCCACCTCCTTGTGTGCTGTATTGACCTCCATGGTTGAGGTGCTGCTTAACCGCACCTGACCCTAGGAGCCCTTAGAGCTAATAGGGTGATCTTTGCTTCGTGTTTGTGGAATTGTTTCTGCTTTTAGGAGCAGCTTTATGGCATTGAGCGAAAACAGCAGTAAAATTCTCTGTGAAGGCTGAAGGGTGAGAGTTCAACCAACTAAGATTGCGAGTGGAATAACCGTATAATGAACAACGCTAAATTAATAAATAATTAGGATGAGAAAAAACAGGCGCAGCCAGAGTTATGTGTTGGGAGGATCTCTCCAAGGTTAAAGACAACGTTGAAGCAGATTAATAATATATAATTGCAAAGCCGAACCCAACTATGTAAGAACATGACAAAAATGCTGAGTGGAGGTTTTTTTAGTTAGGCACATCCCACAGCGAAAACAGCAGTAAAATTCTCTGTGAAGGCTGAAGGGTGAGAGTTCAACTAACTAAGATTGCGAGTGGGATAACCGTATAATGAACAATGCTAAATTAATAAATAATTAGGATGAGAAAAAACAGGCGCAGCCAGAGTTATGTGTTGGGAGGATCCCTCTAAGGTTAAAAACAACGAAGCGTTGAAGCAGATTAATAATAAATAATTGCAAAGCGGAACCCAACCATATAAGGACATGATAAAAATGCTGAGTTGAGGTTTTTGTGTTAGGCACGCCCCCCCGCGAAAAAAATGAATAAAAAGGGCCGTTCGAGTGGCGAACGGGACTCAGGAGCGAGCGCCCAAGAAAAAACTCTGACAGATAGCTAACTGGGGAACACCAGTCTATCGGGAGAAAACTTGGGTGTTTACGTGAGTCCCAAAGCCTGCTGCTGGAGAGTCTCAGTTACGTTTTTTTTAGCCGCTAACAACTTATGTTGCTCCGTACTTATATTGGAGAATTATATTCGTATTATGCTTTCCTTGTTGCTTTTGAAATAAACATCTCCATACAGTTGCAAAGTCGTGGTGTAAGCTCTGTGGAAGGTCGGCCATCACGTCACATAAAAGATCCGAGGTGTCGAGGTCTTTTGAACCCGACACACCGCGTGCTCGGCGAGAGAGAGTGCACGCTTGCGGCTCGTGCTATTGTGTCGACTGCAGAGATCGCAGCGAGTTGCAGGAGGCGACTGAGAGTGAGCACAGCATGCCGGTGGGATGCGGCGCAGCTGCGGTGATCAGCAGCAGCAGCAGCCGGAAGAGATCTGGCAGAGATGTTGACGAGCAGCAGCTGGGAGAGAATCCGACTGCGGAGGTGAGGGCTGCCGGGGTGGTAGTGAGGGGGGGTTGCCAGCGGGGGCCCAAAGAGCAGCGCGGAGCCGCTGCGAGTGGGACCGTGGCAGGGGGCACTCCCGAGACAGGCGGCGTCGGAACCGCCCGGGGTGTGGTGGTGCGGCGGGAATGCCGGGAGCCATCGGGCCAACCAGTGGGTTGCTGGGCTGATGAGCGAGTGGTTTCCGCACCCAGGTGCGGGTGGGGTATGACCCACCTCGTCCTGGTGGAGGAGGTCGTGCGGTACAGCGTCGGTGGATGCTCAGGTTGCGGCCGCATTAGAATTGGGCAGCGGCACTTAGGCACCACCGGACATTGTGTCCGGGGTTGTGGATCCCAACCGATGGAGCGGAGGCGGTGCGTGGCGCATGAGGCGGTCTCTGTGCTGATGTGGAGGAGAAGCTGTCAAGAGTCACATGTCATGCAGGGCCAGGTGGGCTGAGGGGTTATAAGGCATGACTAGCATTGGGTTGGAGATAGTGAATGGGTGCTCGGAAAGCTGATGGTTAGACTATGTAGAACAACGGGCTGTTTGGATGGCAGGGCGAGGCTCTGCGTCGATCTACTAGCATGTTGGAGAGAGTTCGGTTGGCATGCGCAGCGCGGAGTGTGTCGAGCTGTGTTAATAAAGTTGAGGCAGAGTGAGTAGCTTCCCGTCCTCGTCACCGGTGGAACTGCCGGCTAAGGAGAAGCTCCAGCACGTCGTCGGGATCGAGGGGCATGACAACGAGCAGTCTGTGGTGCCTGACAGTCAAATATCATAAACTCCTTTCTCACCTGTACTGTACTACTACACTGCTTGCTTCGGCTACGTTATTACCGGCACGCCTTACCAGAAGATACCGGCTTACTCTCACCTTTGTATTAAATATTGTCAATGTGTAATATGGTGTCTAAATGAGCAAATCCGAAGTGACCAATGTCATTACTTTTCATGAGGTTGCTCTTCTGAAAGTCCAGGTCGCCCCTGTTCAGACTGCGTGGGTCAGCGATGTTTTCCCGGATGTTGTCCTCTAGGTACCAGCTGTTGTTTTCATCGACGATGGTAAACATCAGGATGAAGTCCTCACCCACATCTTGGCGATCGAAGGTTCCCAAAGGTAGGATTCCTACGAAGTCATAGCAGCCAATAATTATTGGATATTTATAGTTTCAACATTTAAACGTTTTAGTGTTACTAATATTGCAAAAAATATGACGTGTTGTCTGAGGTCATGAATGTCTGTTCTCTTATAATATAGTACTTTTATTTTGAGGCCATGACAAGTATTACTCTATTCTGGTTACTAGATGATTTTTTTTTTATTTGAATGTAAAGATGCCTCCAACATGGCAGGCAAAACGTTGTGATGAAAGGATCTCTAAACAGGGCTATCTAAATAACAGCTCTTAAGAGCAATTCTCATACATAGAGCCATGAAAATCTAAGTTGTTACAGTTCACCAATGTGTAGCGTACTTTAATTGGAAGTGAGATGATGAATGCTGCCTCTGCCGCCCCTCTGCAGACTTAGCTTAAAGGAGTAGCAGAGTATTTGCTAACCCTTCCGATTTGAGTGATAGGATGCCGATTTTAACATATCCTTTTTACCGCACACCTCATCTCTCATCTCATTATCTGAAACCGCTTAATCCTATATAGGGTCACGGTGAGCCGGAGCCTATCCCGGAAACACAGGACGTAAGGCAGGAATACACCCGACGACGGGACGCCAGTCCATCGCCGGACAATTTTTTTTTTAAGTCTGCGAGCCAATCATCCGATCCAGGAGCATGCTTTTGGACTGTGGGAGGAAAACGGAGTACCCGGCGAAAACCCACGCGGACACGGGGAGAGCATGCAAACTCCACACAGAAAGGCACCCGAGCCGAGAGATTCGAACCCGGGACCTTCTTGCTGTGAGGCGTCAGCGCTAACCACTGGGCCACCGCGCCGCCCCCCTTTTTACCGCATACCAATTGTCTTAAAAAATAATCAAATTACAAAAGTGGTATGATTCGTTTAAAAAAACTGTTATGCTGTATACGATTGTTACAAAATCGGCAGCCGACTGCTTAGATGATCAGTATTGGTGAGTAGCACGAGAAAAGAATGAGAGTCTCGTATACCAGACCGACCCGGGTCACCACATCACAAGCAAGTAAAGCAAAACAAAATATGACAATTTCTCTTAAGAGCTGCTCTTTAAAAAAATATCGATGTCAATTGTTCCTCCCTTTTCCTTCGCGACGAGTCGCCTCCCACGTTGGAGGCATCATCAGGCTTGTCCGTAACATTATATTCTCATAATCACTATTACATGAGCAATCGAAGTCAGTGCAAACATCAAGCAACGGTAGTACAACACCTGGCATCACACTGGCATCAATCTGCACAGCGGCAGAGGCGCTGCTACCTTTGCAAAGAAGTTGTTCTTGCATGTACGTAATAATAAACAATGTTATCTTTGGAGCTGAGAAACGAGTTAACACTCGATAACGTCTTGGAGAAATGTGTAAGATCTTCTTGGTCAAAATCCTTATATCGTACATTATCGCTTGCTTTTATCACCGATTTTTAAGCTACCCATTAATCGATTTCACCAATTCTGTTATAGGGCAAGTCCCTAACAGCAACAATGTTATACAAAAAAAAAACTTCACTTATATGTCTGGCCTCAAACTGGTATCAATCTGCAGAGCTGTGGCGGCGCTGCTACCTTTGCGACAGGTGAGCAGGGCTCCGATGAGGCCCGAGTTGACGTCCCTGGGCTCGTCCACGTGTGAGTGGTAGATCCACGTGAAACAGTTGGGGTCGTCGCTCCCTGGGGACGCGTCGTCCCGTACCACCCAGTGGTACGTGCGCGTCTGGCCGGGCGGAACGAATTCACCCTTCGAGCCAAATTCTTGCCCGTCTGGATAGTTGGCACCTGTCGAGTGGTACGAGGCGAGCTGAGACTAACGGCATCACCCGTATATGGCCCCCACTCACTAGGTGTTTGTGACCATTATTATACAAAATAATTTTTTTGTTAGGGCATGTAAAAGTCCAAAACGTCGTAAACCCACCTCAATCTGACTCAACCAATCAGTGAACATTTTGCAGAGCAATTAAAACGTGCCAATTTAGTTCTACTTTTACAAACCGGCGTGCATTTACGATTGAGTCAGATGTTTCGCTGGTGATTACAACCATTTATAGCAATAGCAATTTTACTTTACACTAATTAAAATTAATTAGAATGTTTAACTTACAATTATATGACCCAAATATAGACACCCACAATAATAGTAGGTTATTAATGTAGCTGCAGTTAATTAATTGAGGTCAATTAGGTGAGCATTCAATAGAACATAAAATGTAAACAAAAAATATAAAAAAACTATGCCCAAGTCATCAACATTAAGGAGGCATCAAGACACCAATCTGGATCAGCTACCGCAATATAAAATGCCATTTCTTTCACTTATCAGTACCCGCTTCATCCTCTAGTGTCACAGTGAAGCAGGAGCCTATCTTCGCACACACAGGATAGAAGACAGGGCTATTCCCTTGATGGAACGCCATTTTATCGCAAGGCACTGGCAACATTTAGTCAGCGGCGGTGGCAGTAGCAACAGCATATCTTTGGACTGTGGACTGTGGGAGAAAACCCAAGTGCTCAGCCAATACCCACATGAAAACCAGGCATCGAATCTACAACCTTCTTACTGTGAGGTGGCAGCGCTATTCACTCTTCCACTGTTCCGCCCGAACATTGTAGTTGTCGCTCAACATCAACGTCGGTCATAGGAAGGAAAATGTTTAGAACAGTGGTTCTTAACCTGGGTTCGATCGAACCCCAGGGGTTCGGTGAGTCAGTCTCAGGGGTTCGGTGGAGGTCAAGACACACACCTCACTCATATGATTGGTGATGACACGCCCCGCTTGGCCATCACTGGCTGCAGGTGATCACATTTTATTTTTCCAATAAAGAAGGGTTCGGTGAACGCGCATATGAAACTGGTGGGGTTCAGTACCTCCAACAAGGTTAAGAACCACTGGTTTCGAACCTCTCGGCGTGCATCCACCAGTGAAGACAAAGACACTCCATATCGCCGTAATAAACTGTAGGGTCTAGTACCGTTATCGAGTACTGTTGTTGGAGGACGACTCTTCCAACTGTTCCATGGCGTTCATTACGACGCTTCTCAATCGAGGTTGATCTTGCACCGCCGCTAGTACTATTCTTTAGCAAGTTCACTCAGCTCTCGGTCCTCCTGTGCTATATTGGTCCATCTCTTCTCAAATCCGTGCTACGTCTGTTTAGCCAGACCTTTCCAGAATTTGTGAGCTCCTCACACAATGCAACCTGGTCAAACCCAGGATGGATCGTAAGCAGGCCAGCTGGAAAGTTTCAAATCGGCACAGATGTTCCACCAGAGAGGTCCCCGTTTCGCAAGCAGCTTTGAAGATCCGAACATTCGTGTGGAGCTCTGACTCCCGACCACGTATTTTTACCCAGGTTTGCCCACCATCATGAAGGCTCTAAATGATGGTAAGCAGGGTGTCAGGGACCCCAAAAGCACGAAGAACAATCCACAGCCCTGGTATACTGATGATATCGTAGGCCTTGATCAGGTCAATAAAGCAGAGATGCAGGTTCTGTTGGAATTCCCTACATCTCTGCTGTAGCAACCAGACAGAAATTGGCGTCTATGAGAGACCGCCCCGGCCTGAAACCACATTGGGGTTCTGCAAACCTCTCTCCTCAGCGTTTCTAGTAAGGCAATGTTGAATAATTCTTGCCAGGACCTTTCCTGGCAAAACCAAAACCACCAACAGGCAAAGATTCCTCGTATAGCCTTGACAGACTGTAGGATCAAGTGCCATTATCGAGCACCTATGACGGCCGACACAGTACACACAGAGGTGGGTGACTAGCATCACGCCCGGCTGCCTTTGCCTCCTTAGCGACAATGTTTATACAGCGCACTAGGTACTCATTTGAGGCTGAGTCGACCTACGGGAGGCCCAAGACCGGTTCAAAAAAGCGTAACTCGTGCTGACCGTGAGCGGGATTTGACTCGGATCGCCAGGTTTGCAGCCCAGCACGCTAACCGCTGGGCCACCACTCCCTACCACCACCTATCACCACCATCACCGCCACCACTGACCCTCTGAGGCTTTGCTGTAGAAGACGCCGTGCGGATGGATGCTGTACGGGCGCGATGCAAGGTTCTTGAAGTAGACCGCGATGACATCATGTACCTCCGCCTTGATAGTGGGACCCAAGTATCCGAGCCATGGGTCCTTGGGAACCTCCTGTGTGAAGCTGTCATCCGTGTACTGAACATACACTGCCTTCTTGTATATCTGGCCGATGCACTCTGGCCCCTTCTGCAGAGTCAAGCTGGCTTGTCTGTAACAATTGCCATCAGTGGAGAGCTTTTATAAATGTATCGAAACATGTACACAAGGGCTCTTTCAGTGTCCATAAGTGTGTTGGTCAAGTGCATTTACTCTGTAATGATGTAGGTTTTCACAGTTCGATGTATGAGAATTGCTTTCAAGAGCTGTTATTTCGGGATAGCTGTGTTAAGCGTTCCGCCTCTATAATTTGCGACGTTTTGCCTGCCACATTGGAGGCATCATCAGCCCAATGCTTAATGTAATTGCCCGACTATTATCAGGCTAATGATGCCTCCAGCGTGAGAGACAATACTTCACAATGGAAAGAGGAGGAACGCTGGACACAGCTATCCCGGAATAACAGTTCTTCAGAACAATTTCTTGTACTTACTCTTTAACTTTGACTGCAAACTGATGATTAGCTATTCATGAGAAGAAAATAAAGGGATACAGGCATTACACTCGCCCATCTTCATAATATATGTTTTTTTTATTGCAAAAAGTATATGTTGCATGACTTCTTCACAAAGCTGGTTACATCCATCTCATTGTAAGCCATTAAGGATAATTTACGAATAGTACCCATCTAGTGCATTCTCTACGAATACTGTGGAACCATACTTTGTTATCCTGGACAGAGTGAATTGGTGAGAGCAAAGAGCACGGATGTAGGAGTGAAGAAGTACAGTGCAAATGCAGGATTTGCTGCCCATATTTTATAGCAGATTGTTACGTTACTTGAAGTAGCTAATATAAATTAGGCCATATAGCTACATAACAGCATCATCAAAAACAGTCCAAAGTGGTGAAACATTATCTAATGACATAGATCTGTGGGAAAACACATGAGTGTTGCGAAACTTTCCTTCCTTTCGGAGTCGAGGAGGTGTCATACTCTGGCTCGCCAATAGAATGTGGTAAAGCAACATCTCATCTCATTATCAGAAACCGCTTAGTCGTGTATAGGGTCGCGGTGAGCCGGAGCCTATCCCGGCAGACACAGGGCGCACGGCAGGGAAATACCCACGATGGGACGCCAGTCCATCACTGGGCACTACGAGCAATTTAGGCTGCAAGCCAATTAACCTATGCAGCAGCATGTTTTTTGGACTGTGGGAGGAAACCGGAGTTCCTGGCGAAAACCCACGCGGACACGGGGAGAGCATGGAAACTCCACACAGAAAGGCACCCGAGCCGAGATTCGAACCCGGGACTTTCTTGCAACATGCAGAGCAATATTCCATCTGTCCCATCTATATGTGATAAAGTGTTGCCCCTCTCATGCATAAAGGCCCATAAATTATCAGAAAATGTTTTAATGTATCAAGGTTCACAGAACTTGGACAATTGTTGGTAGTACCGGCTCATCGCCATACAATTCATCAATTGTTCCTCGGCGATTGTGAGATGTAATTCGCACCAACGACAGCCCTATATCTAAAAATATATATTTTTATCAAAATCACACGGAAACATACTTATCCTCAGAAATGCTGATGTTCTTGATTAGATTCTTTCCCGACGGTGCATAGTCCCAGTATATTTCCTTTGCTGCGATGTAGTATTCTCGCATCATTGCACAAGTGCAGGCCACGTTGAGGTAGAACGCACACCACCACATCCCTGTCATATGCATTGTCTCGAGGCAAAGAGACCAGAGTAACATCACCATATAAATTTAACCAATTCCATGACTAACTGGAGAAGCAGAATTTTGTTATATCACTCATTATCTTTCAGTCATGATCAGAACCCGCTTAATCCTGTACAGGGACGGGGGAGGGGGGGGGCAGAGCCTATTCCGGCCGACACAGAGTGCAAGGCCAGGAAATACCCAGGATGTGACGCCAGTACATCGCAGAACACACTTTCATGAGCAATTTACTCAACTGACCAATTAAGATAGGCAGCAGCGTGTCTTTGGACGGTGTGAGGAAACCAGAGTACCCGGCGAAAACCCACGTAGGTATGGGGAGAACACACAAACTCCATACAGAAAGGCACCCGAGCTGGGAATCGAACCTGTGGGCTTCTTGCTGTGAGGCGCCACTGCTACCTATCGCGCCATTGCGCCATTACGCCATCACGCCACCGCGCCACCCTATTCATTTTCAGCACACACTTAATCCTGTTTAGGGTTGCAGTGAGCTGGAGCCTATCCCAGCAGACACAGGGTACAAGGCAAGCTTATGCCCATGATGAGACTCCAGTCTATTGCAGGGCACCAGGGGAAATATAGTCAGTCCAATTAACCTAGGCAGCAGTGTGTCTTTTCACTGTCGGAGGGAACCGGAGTAACTGGCAAAAATCCACGCAGGACAAGGGCAGAGCATGCACACTCCGCATATGAAGGCACTGCAGCCAAAATTCTAAACCAGGACCTTCTTGATATGAGACGACAGTGCAACCCACTACGCCACTGTACCACCCGACTTTTTATTTAACAGAACTGGGTGACATTCTGTTGAACTGTATAATGCTTAATGCGCCCATTAAAAATGGAAAATATCCACTACACACCCTTGCTATTGGAAGAAATAACTTATTTATGCATTTGTGAATTTACAATTGGCATAGTTGGTGTTTTGCTGAATGATAAATTAACAAGATCTAATCCCACATTACCAATTAACTGTCAATATACAGCGGCATTGGGTGGCCACTCTACATGCCAAGTTGCTGTCTTGTCACGAAGGTGGAAACGCACCGCCTTCCGAGATCGTTAGTCATGGCGATGCTCGTGCGTTTTACCAAAAATCTGGTGCAATTTTTTTTCATTAAAATAACCAGAAATCGTCATTTGTGACATTTTATGGATGTAATGTGTCTGTTTTTGTGCCACTATAACCATTTCTCAACATTCAGACAAAAATGTTGAACCAAAAAACAAATACCGTTCTTGCAATTTATGAACATAAATGTCTAAATGCAGATTGCATTGCTCGTATAACCATCATTTTATTATAATTTATTATTATTAATCGATATAACGTAAGAAAAAAGCAATTCGCATAGAGCTGTCAACACGTAAATCAGTACAAATGTATGATGAACGTTCAAATATCAACATTTTATAATATCCGAAAGCGGTATAAAATGAACCTTAGAGGACGGATTTTGACATCCGCTCGCAGATTAGGCTTACCTGTGTTCCTGCTGTGGCCCACAGCTCTGTGATCCCACTCCTGACTGCTGAGCGATGCGCCTCAGCAACAAAGTGGGTCGGCCTTGGTATGACACGTCACACCTACCTACTGTTGCTATGATAGTTGTGCATTGAGGTCATCCATCATCGCCATTAGTTTGCCAAGGCCAATCGACTGCTGATAAAGGGTACCTCGAGTCATCGCCAAAAAGATTAAAACCAGATATAAGATGGTGTCAATTGCCTCAGCATTGCAAACTGTGTGTTATGTTTGCACGATTGTAGCTCTTATGCGTCTATGAATTACACTTCTTGGACACTTTCTCAAACCATATATAACATTTAATATTGATTGCGTACGCACATCACCTGGGACCCGATCGGTGATGGACAAAGCAGCCAGGCATTATCACCTCCAGCCTAATTAGTTGTGGATTATGAAGCTTCTCATGAAGACATGAAGCTTAAATTGGTAGATTAAGCTCTGGGATTTGCTTGAATAGGGGTTGGATGGAAAATGCAGCTTGCGGTCATTATGGGAGTTGTATGAGACAAGCAGCTTAGCTTTTCTAAACCCAATATTCTCTTAGTTTGGCCAAGGACATGCCCCCTTGTGTAATGCTGTCGCCTCACAGCAAGAAGGTCCTGGATTCGAATCTCGGCTCGGGTGCCTTTCTGTGTGGAGTTTGCATGTTCCCCCATGTCCGTGTGGGTTTTCGTCGGGCACTCCGGTTTCCTCCCACAGTCCAAAAAACATGCTGCTACATAGGTTCATTGGCTTGCAGACCAAATTGCCCGCAGTGCCTGATGATGGACTCGCGTCCCATCGTGGGTATATCCCTGCCTTGCGCCCTGTGTCTGCCGGGATAAGCTCCGGCTCACCACGATCCTGTACAGGACTAAGCGGTTTCTGACAATAAGATGAGATACCCCCTTGTATTTGCGTAGGCCTGTCTGTAAAATCCGAGCTCCCTTCAAGTAATGGGTACCACAACAAGTAGTTACGTTTATGACATCAATGGGTTTGCTGTAGGTCTGATTCGTGTATTTTGCCATACACAGCAGTAGAAATTAACATTTGTCCTATTTTCCACTATTAAAAATCCACTGCATTTAGGCTGCAATTTGCATGATGGCAAAATTGGTGAAACAGATATCATCTTTGAAGAAGGTAAAGAGGGGTGGGGGGAGAGCGTAGCGTTTTCACCTGCCCTAGAGTTCAGCCGCTACTCTTCCAAGGTCGAAAGGAACCCGTTGATGTGGTTCGGACAATTGGTATGGATGCCACCCGTTAGGCTTCCGTTAGAACGCTGGCTGGCAGTAGGCGGAGGCCTCCAGAACGGCTCAGGACACGCTGGCGGGACTGTGTCTTGGCTGGCCTTGGAACACCCGGAATCCCTAGGTCTCGTCTGCCCTTTTCAGCGTTTTGCTGCTGGGATGCTTACAAGGGCAAGGGGCACATTTAAAACTGATGGATGGTTTGACAGAGAGTAACGATGATCAAAAATTAAACCTCAATAACGTTTCATAAGGATTCAGCGGGGGTTGGTTACATATGGGAGGGGTGACGTATGCATGCAGCTTTTGAGGGGGAGGGGCGCGGGGTGATGGAGGACAAACATCCAGGATGAATGTTGGGAAGAGAGTGAGAACGATCAACGTCCCCTGAGAAAGGACGACTCTCGCTGACTCTCACGCCCGTGCGAGACGCGCTCACACGCTGCCCGTGCAGTCACCTCCCCGTCCGTTCGTCAATCGACCGCAATGCTCAAGCTTCCTCCTATTATTCACACATGTCTTGTGGACACGAGTTGGGTGGAAACTTACGTTTATTAAATACACTGATGTAGGTTTTCACTGCACGATGCACGATGATTGTCTTACCAACGTTTTTGTATCTGTGTCGAGCGCTCCGAGAGAAGTGGAGCGCTCGACACAATGCTATCCTGGAATAACAGCTTTGCTAAGCAATCCAGCAATCATCTATTACATTTAACAAATGTGATTCGTGAATTTATCACAAATCGGAGGAGGCGTGGGAGAAATCGGATAGTTGGAGTCAAAACGAAAGTGAACTAATGATTGGATCCATGAAGTCATCATCGGCACGGATAAAGGGATGTTCTGCGGTGTTCTTGTGTGGCGCCGAGCCTCGTCCGTGCCAGGCCACGTGCAGGTGGGGAGTGCGTTGGGCTTCCCCCCCCTCCCCCGTGTACATGCAAGTGGCCAGTGAGTCACAGGGTGCGGTTCGGGCCGATGAGGTAATGTGTTTGCCACCCACGCTGGGCGGCTGATGAGTAACCAGGGGTGGGAGTTAAAAGCCGGTGTGACAAGGGCTACAGAGAGACTCTCGCCTGGGAAGTGTTGGAGGAAGCTGCATCACAAGATGTAGGGGAGCGCTGATGCGTGTGGGGGAGGGTAGCAGTGCTGCTGTGGGAAATTGAAGCATTGAAAACATCCAGAAGGCTTCTGCATCATCTATCGTCACTGGCCTCTTGTCACTGACTGGGTGAGCGCATCGCTGAGTGATGGTGAACTGTTACGCCGCCTGAGGACTCCTGGCAGCCCGCGCCACGTGGCCGCATGCGCCACAAGGCCGCACGAGCCACAAGGGCGCACGAGCAAGTTGGACCCACAGGTGTCTGGCGGGGATTACGACTGAGGTCGACTCCCTCGGAGGGTTCCCCGCCGCAACACCACAGTTTGGTGTCAGAATTTGGGATGCGGTCTCACGTGGGAGACTGCAGCAAGTTGGGTCTGACTATGGCGTGAAGTGACTGTGGACGGCGCCATTATCCGTGCGGTAGAGGTGTCTGCGCGCCATTTTTGGTGGCGTGGCATGGGCCGGAGGGAGTCACAGGAGAGCAGCAGCGGTGAGGTGTGTCGCAGGAGTCCAGCAGCAGCACGAACGGAGTGCAGTGGAGGTGAGGAGAGGGCGAGAGAGCGACTACGCCGCAGAGACTGCGGCGATGGTGACAACGACACCTGCATCTGCGTGAGACATCTGGAGAGAGAATCGGTTGAGGAATCCACCAGCAGCGAGCGGGGTCCGACTACTGGCGCCACGGCGCAGGCCGGAGGAAGCTCGGCCAGCGAGAGGAGTCGGAGCTGCGGCAGGCTCTGCAAGCTGCGCCAGGCCGGCTTGGCATGGCTCAGCGAGCCGCACGCGTGTGGGAGTGCATGCAGTGCCCTACCCTGTTTGCGGGGGGATGGAGCCGATGCCGCCCAGCTTTGGGGCAGAGCCGATGCCACCCAGCTGCAGAGGAAGAGTTGTGGGTGGCGCACCTCGGTGGGCAGGCCATGAGCCATGAGCGGCCTGGGCTGCGGCGATGGCCGCAGGCGAAAAAAGACGGCAAAAAGCAGGGGTCGCCGAGAGCCATCTGCGATGGGGAGCTACCATTTTGGTGGCGCTTCGTTGGCACTGGAGCCGGGGGGGGGCTCTTGTCGAGGGTTCCAGGCTCGTCGAACCCCAGAAAGGAGTGACGGCGGAGGCGGGAGCTGTGCGGTAGCCATTGGAGCTGGTGGCAAGTGTGCAGATTGTTGTTCCTCAGTGTGCGTTGTTCCACAGTGTGTGTTGTTCCTCGGTGTGTTGTCGTGATGTGGTGTTGTCCTTCAGTGTGTGTATTAGACCGGGTGTCCGCTGGTTTGAGTAGACGTTGTTGTCGTGATGTTGTGTTGTCCCCCGGTGTGTGTTGTTCCTCAGTGTGTGTTGTCGTGATGTTGTTTTGTTCCTCAGTGTTTGTTAAACCGAGTACCCCACTGGTTTAAGTAAAATGTCGTTGTGTGTAATGCCGTGTGTTCCCTCGTGGGAAAAGTGAGGGAGTACCAGAGTAGGTACTGGTAGGGAGACCGTGCTAGCGGGGTGTCTGTGTGGGGGGGCCCTAGAGTGCCCCCCTGGCCACGTGAAATCCCGGCAGCAGTGGCACAACAGTTAGCATGTTGTGTGTGTGTAGAGAGC
>JAZEWT010000004.1:21649400-21659691 GCA_036362905.1 Mordacia mordax
ATGTGTTGCCACCTATGCTGGGCGGCTGATTAATAACCAGGGGTGGCAGTAAAGGTGGTGCGTAGGTGGATATAAGCCGGTGTGGGGAGGGAGGGCTTGAGGAGAGACATGACTCGGGAACTGCTGTAGGAGGCTTGTCACAAGATGTAGGGGAGCGCTGATGTGTGTGGGGGAGAGTAGCAGACCGTTGTGCATTGCTACCCGGTCGTGTGCTGCTGTGGGAAATGAAAAGATTGAAAACATCCAGAAGGCTTCTGCATCATCTATCGTCGCTTGTCTCTTGTCACTGACTGGGTGAGCGCATCGCTGAGTGATGGTGAACCATTAAGCCGCCACTGAAGAACTCCTGGCAGCCCATGCCACATGGCCGCATGTGCCACCAGGTCGCACGAGCAAGTCGGACCCACGGGTGTCTGGCAGAGCTTACGACTGAGGTCGACTCCCTTGGAGGGTTCCCTGCCGCAACGCCACACTTGTACAGTTAAAGGTATGAGATTGTTCATTCATGGTATAGTACATCTTTCACACTGTCAAAGACCTGTCAGGAATGAAAATAAAAAGTGGAGATTTATAATTGGAGTGTCTCGAGCAGGAAGTTTCACAAAATGTAAGTGAATCTATCTTAATTAAGGGTTGTCACTTCTACATGTAGCATGGCAATGGTGTTACTGAGTAGCATTAATTAGGTTTTAACGAGTCATCTCTGATGTAATCAATAACCAACAGAAACCATTCGCCATTGTCACCAAGCCCCCAACCTCAGTTTTCTAAGTATGCCTGTCCCTACTCATGGGCATGAGTTTGCAAGAACTACCAATGGGGGCCTCCATCATTTGTTTAGATTCTGTTGTTTAATGGTGTTCAGTCTAAAATATAAACACTGCTGACTATAGCACAACCGGTGGATGTCTAATGGAAATGTTCAAAGGTTCTCTAAGAAGACAAATCTGTTTGACAAACATTGATGACATTTTGCACACCTGGTAACCGATTGTAAAAGCAGTGGTCGTACATGTTCCAGACAAAAAGATAGTCAAGAACCTTTTTCCGTTATTCTCACATTACACTAAATAGCGTTCGCGTTAATGGACACTGATTTTCTCCGTTTGTTGGAAAAGGGTCATCACGGTTTTTGGGTCACAGGAGCTGTCAGGTCAAAGCGTATAAAAATAAACCTTACATCTAGTGTTTGTTTAGCCGCAAATGAAGGCATGTAAAAACACACATTAACGTGCAACTATGCTGCAGTGGTTACCTGCTACTTTAAAGTTTTTATTTCTAAATTAATTAAAATGCGCTATGGTATATTTATCTGAATAGGATATGTCACGTTGCTGTAATGAGGTTGCTTGTGAGCTCACAACGTGAAGGCTATTAAGAGCTGGATTTTATTTTGGAAATCGCTGATGTGCACAGAGGAACTCACGCAATCACTTTGCCGGCAGTGTATGCACAATGATGTAGTTATACTGGAATGTGATCTGTTGCCAGTTCCAGCATATAATCAGGCTCTTCTCATCCTTTGCCACCTGGATTTAAGGCAACAAAAGCTATTGTCAGCCAATCACTTTGTGCAGCGGCCGAAAATGGTGGCAGACATCGTCAGGTGAGGGAACTTTGAGCCGGGAGGTAAACTTGTTTTCGGAATTGCGAGACTGGCTCTGGGCACCAAAACCGCGGGAATTTCCATACGATTCCGTGGTTGTGTTGTCCAGCGGCCTCGTGTTTTCAGCTGACACCGCGTAATGTTTCACAACCGACGCACGCACTGAAATAAGTTGCCCCATAAAAAAACAGCTGTCCCATTACCCACTTGTATTACTGTAGAGTTCGTGAACAATCCCAATATGCTCGACCCTATTTCTTCCTGTCATTGCAGTTATCCGTAATTTAACCAATACGTATCGAAGCGGGTTTCTTTTATTCACGGTTTATCCATGACATCAGATCATTACTGTTATTCTTAACGTAAAATTAGTTCTTGCTCTACCTCAACATTAAATTAACAATTTGAAGACCTGCAATCTCTTTGCAGATAAGTCATGCAGCAAATATATCCGGGGTTATCTGCAAATTTCTACTCCGTGGACGAAAAAAATATAAAATTGTGGATAATCCCGCAGATAACAAAATCTGCAACATCGGTTCCCCAAATCAACACATGAGTTTTAGGTATCTTTCGTATGCATACAAATGTGGATGTTTGTGGAATTTCCCCATATCCATCTGGTAGTTACATAAGGATTATCGATTTCCTTAGTGCAAAGGGTGGCTCCCTCGTGGTCAACCGTGTTATGCATATCCTGTAACTGCTGCTCATTAAGGAGTTGGGAGATTGCTGCTGAACCTTGTGCCACTAAAAGGTGGAGCTTTACCATGAAGCGAAAACAAAGGACCTGCCTAGGTATTGCCATCACTCTGCAGTCGTGGAGTGGATACGTTTCAATACCCATGACCAGCTTCGGTATGGCAGTGAAGCTCTCACTTCAAATCAGTTTTATAGGTTTCAAGAATCGCCCTCTGTGGAGCAGGCTCGTTAATAGCAGTGTGAGTGGAAGTACATTATTGGTCTTTTAATAGCGTAGGCGATACATGGAAATAATCGTTAATGATTTTTTTAAATAAATAAAAACATACGCGCTTATGCGAATTTGCATTCATGACACGTAATGTTAATTTAGATTCAAAAAATAAAATTTATTGCTGCTGAAAAGATGCAGTGGACAAGCAGAGAATGCAATCATATAGCCTTCTTGAGTGTCATTCACAGTACCTATTTGACAAGCAGTGGCTACAGATAAATGCATCTGAAATATGAGATTCCAGTAAACACGAATCAACATGAGGACTGAGTACATGTGATAAATATCACTGCCATAAAGGCAGAAGCGTCAAGTACTGAGTGGTATTTTAATGCTGCACTACCACACACATTATGCTAACGGTATCTAGTATCCAGGCATATCCATGGAACTCATAATATCAGGTCTTAGCACAAATCAAGTATAATTAATGAACTATTTCATGCAATGTCTGTCATACAAGAGCTCTTTCTAGTCCATGGAATCCCTTTTAACTGGTAATAAATGCTGGTGGTCAAGGCAAAATATTACTATAAGTAGCATGTGCAACGGTGAAAACTATGTCTTCCAGGAAAGAGAAAATTAAAATGTGTGTAGCCTATTTAAATATTATGGCAATGACAGATTTAGCATTTTTGCATATGCTACAGTTCCATGTGTCAACGAATTTTCAACTTAATTTATCTTTAGTAACAAATTTAAGCCACGTGCAAAACATGGAGTATATGAGCTGAATAACTAACTACAAAATAAATGTACCCTCCATATTACCCATCAACGTGAACCAACGAGTAATGAGCCCATCATTGATTGCAGCACCAAACCTGGGTCCAACACCAAAATACCTCATTTTCAGGGCAATTAAGTTAACTATAATTTGTTAATGTCTAATTCGAAATTATTCGTAATTATTAAATGATTAGAACCATATTTACTTTAACACTAATTTCAAACTTCATTAAGCCTCCCCAAACACCAATTCTTGTCACAGCACTGGGAAACATGCATTCATTTTTCAGTTAAGCAAGTTGTGGCACAAACATGCATGCTTGCACCCTTCCAGTTTTTTCCCAGATAACTATGGCAGAGAAAAAAAAATCCATATTCTTTAATTAGCACTTAAGCCGAAAAGCATACAAGACAAAATGTCTACATCTTTACAATGCGTTAAATTTGCACACAAGTCATGGCAAAGGCAGAATGTGGTGATTTTCTAATACAAGCATCATTAACAAAACATGGAAGAAATGGCATTGGTCATTCACATGGCAAACAATTGCATTCAAGTTTAACTTACTGTGAAAACGAACAAGGTTACTTTTGGAATGTTGCTCGGTATTTGGTACCCCATTAATTGTGGAATGCATGGCTGTATGACCAGCAGAGGAATGATGTAAATGATTTTAATAAGCAGAAGATATTATCCAAGTTATTTTAATATGCAAGCTAAAAATATAAATACTGTATCAAGATTTATCAACATACGTTTCAGGAATGGAATTGAATGTTGAGAAAGCACTGTATGCTGCATAATCTGAAAATCAACAGTGGTTCACTTGGGAGTAGCCCAAGTCGTAAAGGTTTAATACAAAATCAATTAGGTTCACCAGTGCAGAGCGTGTGTGTGTGTGTGATCTGAAGACAGTTGAGCACAGCATAAGGGCAACAGGTGCAGGTCTAGGTCTGTAAGATGGAAGTCTTCACTTGAGTTTCAGGAATGTTTCAATGCTGTCCAGCTCCACCGCTTCCGCAAACTTCTGATAGTCCTGTCCAGTCGGATACACATGTCATTAGTTATTTGATAGGATAAACGGTGTGTGCAAACATTTAATATTTACGCTGGCATCCAAGCATAATGCTGAAACACAAACAAGTGTTTACATAAAATGCATCTTTTGTTACATATCATAAAATGACCACCTAATTACCAAAACGCACACTTAAATTACTTTCATAATGCTATTTGTGGGCAATTTAGACCATTACAGAGCCACTCAAAGTGTTACGCAAATAATTTTCAATCCTCCCAATTCAAAACAATTTACATCTTTTTTTGACCTACCTAGATATTCTGCATAGAAAAATACCCTATTGCAACTAGGGCCACACACAATGAACGAGAGTCGACCTTACAGCGTATATTCTGCTAATTGCCCGCCAAGGTATTAAATGGGTGGACAACGCATACATTTCTCACCACGCAATTCTGGGTGAAATGTCTTTATAAAAATGAATCACTAGAATACCTCGGATCCTGTCTGCGTGGGGAAGAAGAGGCAACACCTGGAACACAACAGGTCAGACTATGGCCAGAGGGACCCGTTGAAGCTCTACAGAACTATTTCGAATCTATAGACTGGAGCATCGTCAGAAAGGTAGCTACCACACAAATATTGACAGTATGATGCCAGAGTGACTGAGTACATCAACAAATGTATTGAGCATGTTACAGTTACGAAAACTGTCACCACACGTGCCAACCAAAAGCCATGGTTTACAGCAGATTTTCACAAACTGTTGAAAACCCGGGATGCTGCTCTCAGAACGGGAGATGTAATGGTGCTCAGAGCAGCAAGAAGCAACCTATCCCACGGCATCAAACTGGCAAAGCATGACTCTGCAAGGAAAGTCAAGGACCATTTAAACTGTTCGAGAGACACACGGTGCATGTGGAAGGGCATCCAGGCTATCATGGATTACAGGACCCCGTCACGTGCCTGGCACCAATGCCTCTCTACCAGACACATTCAACGCCTTCTACGCAAGGTTTAAGGCCCAGAACACCGAGCTGGCGAGGAAAACCACCTCGCCCCGCCAGATGACCAAGTGCTTTCACTTTCCTCTGCCAGTGTGGGGAAGACGCTCTCTAGGATCGACCCACGCAAGGCTGTGGGACCTGACAACGTACCGACAGCCTGTCTCCCTGAGACAGGCTGTCGTCCCGCAGTGCTTCAAGACCACCACCATCAGACTGGTGCCGAAGAAGGCTGCAGCATCAGAGCTCAATGACTACCGTCCAGTAGCACTTTCTTCGATCATTATGAAGCGCTTTGAGTGGTTGGTCCTGAGCCACATCAAGAGCCAACTCTCCCCCACACGAGACCTAATGCAGTTCGCGTATCACATAAACAGATCTACAAAAGACGATATCTCGCATCCACTCCACCTGGCTCTGACCTACCTGAATAAATGCAATACCTACGTGAGAATGCTGTTCATCGATTTCAGTTCGGCATTTAACACCATTATCCCCCAGCAGCTGATTGGGAAGCTCGACTTGCTGGGGTTCAACACCTCCATGTGTAACTGGATTCTGGACTTTCTCACTGGGAGGCCCCAGACAGTCCAGATAGGTAGCACCAACTCCAGCGTCATCATGCTAAGCACTGACGCCCCACATGGGTGTGTGCTGAGCCCAGAGATGTTTATGCTGCTGACCTACAACTGCACCTCCAACTCCAGTATGAACCACATCATCAAATTCTCTGACACCACCGTAGCGGGGCTCATCAGCAAGAATAATGACGTCACACAGAGAGCAACGGCTGGCAGACTGGTGCAAGGACAACAATTTGTCTCTCAACGTTGGAAAGACAAAAGAGATGACTGTAGACTTCAGAAGGTCCAGCGCTGATCACTCCCCACTCAGCATCAATGGTGCCACAGTGGAGCAGGTGAAGAGCACCAAGTTCCTTGGTGTTCACATAGCAGATGACCTCTCCTGGACCACCAACACTAGTTCCCTGGCCAAAAGAGCCCAACAGCGCCTGTACTTTCTACGACGGCTGAAGAAGGTACACCTTTCAACACCCATCCTGACAATCTTCCACAGGGGCACCATCGAGAGCGTCCTGACCAGCTGCATTACTGTCTGGTACGGGAACTGCCACGCCTCCGACTGCGCCACTCTCCAAAGAGTTGTGCGGACAGCGGAGCGGATCATCGGCACCTCTCTCCCCTCTTTGCAGGATATATTCAAGCTCCTAGTCCATCCGCAAGGCCACCAGCATTGTGGCTGACACTTCCCACAGTTCCCATAGACTGTTCACCCCACTTCCATCTGGGAGAAGATTCTGCAGCATCCAGAGCAGCTTTGCCACACTGTGCAATAGTTTCTTCCCTCAAGCAGTCTGGTTCCTGAACATCAAGCTGCTGCCATCATCCTTGGACTCTGTTCTTCACGCCCTGCTTTGACTTTGACCCCCCTCCCACCCCTCTTCCCCCTTTCTGGCAGCACATTTCACCCTAATCCACTGGGCGCCCCCGCCCCCCTCTCGGCTGATACCAACTTTCCACCCTTCCCCCCCAACCTATACCAATTCCCTCCCACCTCCCCACTTGCATTGTCACCTTACTAGACAATTCAAAAGACAATAGACACATTTTCATAAAAGTACGAAGAGATCCTTCTATAGCTATGTTGCATTCTTCTATTTGCACAGATCCACTGTCTACAAACACTTTTTACAATGGTTATAATGGTTATTTTGGTATAGTGTCTCTTCATATTTTTTAGCATAGTACTTTTATTTAAAAAGTGTATTATTATCCTCAATCATGCTTTGCTATCTATTTGTCTATGTGTCCGTGTTGCACCACATAGCCCAAGGAGTATGTAATTTCTTCTCTGCTGTGTACTGTACTGTATATGGCAGTGATGACAACAAAGCTCTACTTGATTTGACTGTTCCATTATTGTTGGTTTTTCCGGTTTATTTGTTGGTATTTCTTGTGCATGGAAAAGAGTATTTGATTAAAGCAAAAAAAAGCAACCATTTTCAAACTGGCTGTGCCTCTCAAACTTACTGAGAGCACATATTGCTGCTTTAAATGAAACCTATTCATTTTTAAAGCGTATAGTTCATTAAGTCTAATTAAAATTCTACATTACTTATAATAACAAATTTAAGGAATGCAGATTGCTACAGTATGATTGTCATAAGAATGTTGCTATAAAATAGGAATCCAAAGGAAGACAGAGAAACAAAATATATTGATGCATTGGAAGAGGCATGAGAAAGGAGAATAACGTGGGAACATTGATGGAACATGAGAATGATCACCAGCAAAATAGGACTGCTGTAAAAGATTTGTGGATCCACAGCCTCCATAAAGTGGATGATAAACTAGCCAGAATACTAATTACAACATATACTGTTTTACTAACAAACCAACATTACTGATTGCAATGAGAATATTTGTGAGAGATGTATTTGGACTCGGGACACACATAAATGAGAAAAAAATATCACCTAATTTTTGTTGACATGGTCATTATAATACCAATGAAGATTAATGACAGAAGACGACTGCATACCTTCAAAGGAAATGCTGGACTATAGATAAATATGAGCCAATTAGTTTTCCAGTCCTCTTACTTTATTTCCCTTTCAAGGTGGTGCGGCATGGTAGCATGGCGAGTAGTGCTGCACAGCAAGAAGGTCCTGGGCTCGGGTACCTTTCTGTGTGGAGTTTGTATATTCTCCCTGTGTCCGTGTGGGTTTTCACTGGGTACTCCGTTTCCCTCCCACAGTCCAAACATATGCTCAGTACCCGCTTAAGCCTGTACAGGGTCATGGAAGGTCGAAGCCTATCCCGGCAGACAAAGGATGTAAGACGTGGTTATACCCAGGATCTGACGCCAGTACATCGCAGGCCCTTCTTGTGGGGCAATTTGCTCAGCAAGCCAATTAATTTAAGCAGTAGCATGTCTTTGAACGGCGGGAGCAAACCGGAGTACCCGGTGAAATTCCACGCGGGCAAAAGGCGAACACATTTACTCCACACAGAAAGGCACCTAAGCCGGGAACCGAACCGGGGCACCTCTTGCTGTGAGGCAGCAGCGCTACTAACTGCGCCACCCCCAAACACATGTTAATAATAATAATTGCATTTATAGAGCGGCTTTTACCCGAGTCACAAAGCGCTGCACAGAGCTGCGGAGAGAACGTCACGCCAAAAACGATATAAGAACGGGAAATCAGCAACAATAAGCTTATATTTTTTGGGGGTATTTTTCTTTACAAATCCGCACAGTGGAAAGAATGGCATGTCAACAACAATATAAGAGCAGTTCAACTGAGAGTCAAATAGCAACAAATTATAGAACATAAAGTAAGCGATAAAAATAATTGTTAGACAAAGGAGGGAAGGAATAAGCGTTCCTGAGCAGGCGTAGGTTGGCAGTAAGCAAACATCCCAACACAACCGACAGTGATATGCATCAGCATTCCGAGCCAGAGGGCTTGAAAGCCTTACAGAAAAATTGAGTCTTGAGATGAGATTTGAAGATGCCCAGGGACTCAGCTGACCGAATCTCCAATGGAAAGGCATTCCAGAGTCTGGGAGAAGCTCGCGAGAAGGCTCTGTCACCCATCGAATGGAGGTGCGATCTGGGCACATGCAGCAGGCCTGTGTTGGAGGATCGGAGTGGTCGGGTTGAGGAGTGTGCCGAGATTAGGGCACGGATGTATATTGGAGCAGCGCCAGTGAGAGCCTTGTAGGTGAAAAGGAGGATCTTGAATTGAATCTTGCATTTAACCGGTAACCAGTGGAAAGACATCAGTACTGGGGAAATTTGATCGTGGTTGGGTGTGGGAGTAAGGACTCTAGCAGCCGCATTCTGCACACATTGGAGACAATTGATCAGATTGGCAGAGGTGCCAGGGAGCAGTACATTACAGTAATCAATTCGTGAGTAGATGAAGATGTGTATTAGCCTCTCAGCATCAGCAGGTGACAGAATGTTCCATAGTCTGGCTATATTTCTGAGATGGAAATTTGAATTGAGCCAGGCCTTCACAGCTGACAGTGAGGACGACATGCAAAGACCAGACGCATTGATAGATGGCTTTGCGTGGATATAGATTTGGATGTCATCGGCATAGCAATAGTAGCCGAGATTCAGGCTGCGTGGGATATGGCCAAATGGTTGAATGTACATGTTGAAGAGGAGTGGGCCGAGAACTAAACCGAGGCTTTTTCTTGTTTTGTCCCAAGAATGCGGAAGTCTCTGCCCACATACATTCCGCTGACTCTTTGCACTGTTATTAATTCCCTTCAGAGCCATTTGTTTTTATTGCTCCGTAAAGTTTTTTTTATCTCACTCACCTTAGCATTTTGCAATGGTGTCCTCCCATTGGGCGTTTAATTATCGCTATGACATATTAAGCCTTTTATCATATCCCTGTTTAGTCTGTAGTCACTCAGGACCTTTGGGTGAAAGGAACTTCATAAATGTCAATTATTAATATTAACTCTCACACTTGACACTAACACTGCCTCAAATATATTAAATCTGCAACGTTTTAAGCAATATCCCTCTTTTATGTGATATGAAGGACAATTGCCTTTAATTATTTTATTTAAAGGTCAGTGTTGTTGAGTTTTCCATGAAAAATCAGTGACCAACAAAAATGCAAAACATGTAATACAGTGAACAAACTTCAAATCAGGTCAAAACGAGGAAGTTAACGCTGCAAACAAATCTAGGATCGCATGCTTCTTAAAAATGAAACTTATTAATGATGATTGCTTCGAAAAGCTGCTCTCTCGGGACAGCCGCGTCGATGGCTCTCTCTCCTCTCCTCGCGACGTTTCGCCTCACACGTGAACCGAAAACAAGAAATGCGTATAAAACTTAGCCAATCCTGGAGGCCAGTTATTGAAGTCAGGACAGCAGGACATCAGAGAGGGATCGTCTAATTATA